>PISX010032520.1:0-16115 GCA_004024625.1 Mellivora capensis
CCAGTTCGCTTTTTGAGAACATTATTTCCATGTCCTTGCTCTAAAGAACATAAGTACCACGGGAAGCCATTAAGCACAGCTCTGTTCTGTTTGAAGGTATCATTAAGACCAACCCTTTGATGAACTGCTAACTGTATCCCCTAGACGCTCCATTGTGGCTAACTCTGTTGCCAACAGGTTTCATTTTTTTCTCCCCCTTTTGATGCCAGATACAAAGCCTCCTATACTTTTGACAAAAGCTGCTTGCTGGCCCCATGTGAAAATCCATAGGACATATTTTCTTGTTCATTTTTTATTGAGATGACTGGTGTCAGCAGACATTGCCTCCACAGGCTCTCTCTGTGCGCACTGGGAAGCACGCCAGCCGCCCCGGACTTGTAGCTGGGTTGAAGTCATGCTCGAGTAGTGGAGCCCTCAAGCCGTGCCCTTAAGAGGGCTTTGTGAGGGGCGTCTGGTGGCTCAGTCAGTTGAGTGTCTGACTCTTGATTTTGGCCCAGGTCATGATCTCAGGGTTGTGGGCGTGGCACCTGGTTAAAATCGTCTCCTTCCCTCTCTCTCTGTCCCTCACCCCCTGCCCTCTGCTCACTTGCACTTGCCCTCTCTCTAAATTAATTCATGAGTTAATTAAAAGAAGTGCTTTGTGAGTTACCTGTGCTCAGTGAGAAACCTTTTTCTAATCCATCCCTAAACTTTGAAAGCAGGAAATCCAATCAGATTTTGATGAACCAGGAAACGAAGCAATCCCCAAAAAGTGGCATTTGACTTTTGGTAGTGGGAACCCCACTTGTCAGCCGATTGGTTGCCACCCGCAGACTGACCATGGGCACATTTGAGCTGCTTCATTTAAGATGCTTTCCTTGCCTCTGCTTCTTGTCAGAATCTTGTCTTAAGCTCTTTCAATTTTTTCTCATGTTCACCTTCTAAACAGATTTTGTACTGAGGCTATTTGCTGCAGGCAGCATATCCCTTGATTTCCTGTGTGTGTGTGTGTGTGTGTGTGTGTGTGTGTGTTTTGTATTCCTTTTCCTTCTTCTCATCTTGGGCTCTTCTAGATTCTTTCATCTTTTTCAGGGCTCATTATTAGAGTTCACCTTTCTGGCTTTCTTTTACCCCTTCTATCGTCTACAACCATGGACTTTGAGCTTCCTTTAGCCTAAGAAATCCTAGGGTAGCTTGGCTCTGTACCATGTAGAATCATTTGGTTAAATACACTCAAGTAAAACATAAGAGATACTAATTGCAGAGGGTGTTGACCTAGCCTCCATCACCCAACATTCATTTCCTCTCTAGTAAGCCATCCTTTCCCCATTCACAGCCATATGTTTTGGGTGAGGCTAGTTATATAGGCAGTCATGACCTGATAAATGTTGAATAAATGCTTTTAGGCATAGGGAAAGAAGAACAGCCCCAATTTATATCATTTGCTGATACCCATGGTGTAAATATTCCCATGGCCAATTTCAAGCTAGAAGTCACGTAATGTAGGGTTAGGAAGAGATGTACAGTAACATACCATTTTCTAACATCTCCAATAGGCAGAAACTCTACATATAAATAATCTCAAGAGTATCTATCAAGATTAAGCATTTTTTAGAAAATTTTTTTGGAAAAAAAATTTGATTTTTAGAAAATCAAATTTATTTAGAAAATAAAGCAAATCCTTTAGGTTTGTGAGCTACAAGTTCTCAGCCACAACTATTCACCTCTGTTAATCTACTATAAAAGCAGCCTTAGACAATATGCACTTGAATGAGCATGGCTGGTCCCAATTAAAACTTATTTATAAAAATAGGCAGCAGACTCCATTTGGCCTGAGGACTATAATTTACTGACCCCTAGCATAGGTAGTAGTAAAATGTAGTAAAAAAATTAACAAGCAATTTTTTATTTCCTTAGTTTTAAATATTATTTTATTGTAAGTTTATATATTTTCATATTTAATGGCATATTTTGAACAACAAGCTTGCAAAATTTCTGCTAATTTAACAATTGCCCATTGTAAGTGAGTACAGACATTCTCCCGCTCACCATTGAATCTATCCCTGCTCCAGGGCGGGGCATGTGTGTGTGTGTGTTGGGGGGGCGGGGTCATCTCTTTGAAGGATGCCAAACAATATATTCAAAATCATTGAAGATTTTTATTGGTTGAGGGTATAGGAATGTGATCCAGTACAAGTGAAGAGATTCAGGAAAAAGTTTATGTTTAGTGGAGCTTGTGGAATATAAGGTTGTCTATATTCTCCAAGAGCAACCAAAGGTAACTATCTGTCTTCCCTTGGGTAATATGGGAGTATGTGTATAATGTGTATATAATGACTGAGTGTGTATATAATGGATAGTGGAAGTCACTTAATATCATAAGGAGAGTGCTTGAAAGTTCCTACAGGTTCATTAACTGCGTGAAAACTGAGGACTGAAACGCCACCATGGAGAAAGAAAAGGAGACAGAAAAAATAACTTTAGTATCCTACTCTTAACATTAGTAACATAATCTGAGTGACTGGATCACATCTTACCTGAAATCAAGACTACCTTTCAATGTTGAGTCAGTAAATTCCCTTCATTGTTTAAGTCGGTTTAGTAGGTCTCACTGTTGTTATTGGAATCAAAAGATTTGTCAGTAAAGCATCTGGATTCCACCATCTTGTTTCCAAGTCTGCACGCTATATTACCACCATTCAAGGAGAATTTTGAAGCAGTTCAGCATTAAATACCTTATTAATTTCCCAACTATTTGCCTTTTTCTTATTACCTTTTGGTTTTGTGGGCATCTTACTTCCCTACTGAATGATAGGTGTAAGGATGTGCCGTTTGATTGTCTATTCATAGATCAATAGTTTTCAAAACCAGTGAACCAGCCAAGTCATCCAGGTGCTTTAGAAAACTGCAGAGACATTGTGTCCTTTCTTCTAGGGCTTCTTTTTTAGTAGAGCCAAGGTCGGGCTTGGTATCAAAATCCTGGATTGTATGAATGAGTCTGTGTGCCATTACGGTTGAAAGCCCCTGTCATTGTGCATCATTTCACTGCTGATTTTAGAAGACCCAGAGAGGAAATAATTCACTGGAAAGGAAATAATTTACTGGAAATAATAGAGAGGAAATCATTTACTGGAAAAAAAAATGAGTCTTGTTGGCTCTTTCTAAAGTTAACCATGTTATGTGGAAAAGTTGCTAACTCAATTTATACATGCCTCTATTCAGTCATTCTTCCTAAAATTAGTATTGGATACTCGTTTCCATTTGTCTGACAAATGGTAGATAATTTTTAAATATGGGACGTACTAATCAAACAAAACAGCACAATCCCTGCCCTCATGGAGTTTGTAGTCTCATAGGGGAAGCATCCAATAAATAAGCATCTTGATAAGTAGTTACAGAACAAAGTGCCATGATGGAAGTAAGATGGTCATGGTTGGTGGCATTACTGGGGTGTCTGATGTGTATGAGTTAAGTGAAGTCCATGCACTTGCCCGTCTCAGAATGCAGGCCTCCTTTGGTCGATGAACTAGCCATTCAAATACCTGTTGGCAAAAGGCTAACTCCTCGTTCTTCCATTCCACAAATAGTAATGGCTTCCTAAGTGCTGTATGGGATGTGGTAAAGTCAGTTCACTTTATAAAAGACTCAGGGTTGTCTGAGTGGAGAAATAGAACTAGAAAGATAGTGTTTAAAATACTTTACTCTCTTTGAATATCTCATAAAGGTATAAGATGCAATATTCCTAAGGTACAACATATCAACAGTGAAAAGAAGATCTGTTCCTTCTTTTTCCCAGCAGCCCACTTCTCTCCTCTCTCCTATAAAACCAGTCATTTTACCTGTTTCTGTGTGTTCTTCAGGAGAGGCTATAGGCATATGCAAGTGTGTGTGTGAGTATTTAACAAATGACAGCATACTGTACCTGCTTTCTTTTTCTGTAGTTGCTTTCTTTTAACTTAAGAATATATACTGGACATTTTTCCATGTCATACATGCATAAGTGGATCTTTTTAATGATGTTATAGTAATGTTTTAGATGACTGTACTATGATTCATTTAATGAGTCTCATACTGAAAGACTGGTAGGTTATTTCTAATCATTTCCTATTAAGACTAAGCTAAAAACTTTCTTATATAGTCATCTTTTAACATATCTGAGACTACCTGGAAAACAAATTCTTTGGAATGAAGTTGTTTGGTCAAAGGATACAAACATCTGTGATCTTGAAAGATATCCTTAAATTGTCCTTAGGACAGATCGTGCCCATTTATACTCCCACCAAAGCTTTCACAGACTGCCCATCTCTTTGTCCATAAAACTCACAGAGAATGTATTAACATTAGCTATCATATTTTTGCCAGTTTAATAGATGAAATTGACAATATTTTAATTTATATTCATGTTGCTTATGAGTGAAGTTGAACTTTTAAACATATTAAAAACTTTTTAAACATATTAAAAACAAATATGTTTAAAATGCTACTTTTACCTTGTCTGTTAGTTATTCCTTCCTGTCTCTTGCAAATGTTTTATTGAGTTGTTGCCCTATTTCTTTTTGATTTGCAATTGTTATTTTTATATGAAGAAAAACTCAACCATTTTTTCATGACTTCTATTGCAAATATTGCTTATTAAATATTGCCTTTTGACTTCATTCATAATTTTTCCACATAATGTTATTACTTGAAGCCAAATATAACCAATCTTGTTGTATTAAACATTCCTCCATGTTTTAGTCTCAAACATGTTTATGTGTTTATGTCTAATTTTTTATCCCCCTGGAATTTATTTTGTTATAGGCAATAAATGGGAAATACAACTATTATTTCCACGAAAAATATCCATTTCCCCTCACCGACATGCTGTGCCTATTTTATCAAATACTAATACTAATTTACCATATGTATTTGGGTCTAATTCTGGACTCTGGCTTCTATTCCATTGACTTGGGACTGCAAAATTTGAGGGGGCGGGGGAAGGAGGAGTTTAAAATGTCAAGAAAAATATACAGGAAAGTGAGGTGGATTACCAGAGTAAGGCGTCTGGGTACCTGGGTATTATTCAGTGAGATGACCAGGAACTCAAGAGTGGCAAACTACTTACTGAAAGAAAAAGATGCCAAAATGGAAGTGGGTGTGGGGGTGTGATCTGCAAGCAATCTTCTCCACCACACAATTTCCCCAGAGGCTAAGCTGAAGTTTTGTGGTTTTTTTGTTTGTTTTTCCTCAGGTTAAGGTTTTTGAGCTAAGTATTAGTAACCCATAGTCATTAACCACTGTTCAGTACAATTGTGGTCACATTAATATCCATCCTGAATGTCACCAGTTCTCAGCCCCTGGTCTTTTGACTGGAGGACCTCAGACTTCCCATAGACTTTTTTCAGATCTTGTTTGGGTAATCCACTCAGTGGATTCAGCACATGCTGGCTGGTCCTATATGTTTGAGGAGCCACTGGTACTGGTGAGATGAACATACACTACTTCTTAGTCACTCTGTCTGGCACAGTGAGCACTGAGGCTACTCTCCTGCTCCTCCATAGTGCTCACTGGGGCTGTCAAGCACTCCCAAGAAAACAAGGGAATACTCTACTTCCTACTCTCTGTTGACCTTGACTTGGATCATGAAGAAACCCAACTGGTGCCTAGAACCCCACAAAGACTTTCACAAACTGCCTTTTGGAGTTTCTGACCATACCCCATCAGGGCTCAAAATATATCCTTTAGGAAGGGTAAAGGGACAAGAGCCAACCAGTTCACAGTATTAGTCATATCACTGTGTCTGCTTTCTCCAGGAGCCCCTGCCCTGGAAAACCAAAACAAAATCCAAATAAGACAAAAAAAATTTTTTTTTTCTCCTGCTTACTCCAAAAATACCTGACAAAATCAACAAAGATGATGTTGGAACCCATGAAAATATAGTCAGTACTTGGGGACAGGGCAGGGTTGAGTGCTAGGCATTGATTAGAACCAAAATTCAGGCATGTATAGAATCAAGACTGGCTAATCCAGGACAACCTGTATGACAAATGTGACTGTGGCACTTTCTATGAAGTCCCATCTTTTAAGTTTTTCACAGCTGGCATAATAATTTTAAGATGCTATAATTTGCTTTTGCCTCCAAGCACACAAAATCGACGACCTAACTATAGAGAGTCCAAATACTCATTTAGATTTTCTCTCTCAAATAAGAGTGTAATTTGTTTGGTTTTCTTTTCCTAGGAATTGCACATGTAAAGGGTTTTGTATTTTAAATGGCCAACTTTATAAACAATAATAAAGCCTAAACAAGCAAGAGGATCAATAATATTCTCCATGAAATTGTAACACTCCCTTCCCACTTCCTGTCTTTTATATTAGAATGCAACTATTATTGCCGTATGTGAATTAGCAGAAAAAGGCTATTAATTCCCCCCACTTTGAAAAGATCCATTCTATTTTCTTTACTTTTGCCATGAGAAAAATATCCAAAGAATAATTCACAAGCAATTCAGCAATCATAGACAAAAATAGGGGCAGATATAAGAGCAAAGGAGATTTTTATTTTTTTCTCTCATCTCTTTATTCCATTCCCTGAAGCACGCATTGCATTCATAAGGCTGTTTATTAAGGAAACTGAGAAAAAGAAAAGAAATACCTTATCTACCCAGACAAAGAAACTATTGAGAATAAATACAGCATTGAAATTTCCAAAAACAGTTAAATGAGTTCTCTAGGCATTATTTATTTTGGCATCCCTGTAGCATTCCTTCGTCTGGCTGTAAATCCTTATGTTAGGGTAGGGTTTCTTGTGTCTGGAGCATGTATCCTGTCTGCTTAAGACAGGAAAGAAATAAACAACCTACCAGCCAAGGGCATGAGTAAAAATTATGTCATGAATTGGAAAAAAGAACAGTTGTAGTGCACAAGAGGACCTAAAGGAGGTCCTTATCCAAAGTAGGTAAAAAGGAAAGCAAATGATCCAACAATAGGTTTTGTCATCTTATAGTGACTATTCAGATGTTCTTATGAGTGTGTTAGGGAAAGAAGCCACTTAGACCTCACACTCTGTTCTTCTTAGTTCCCTTTGATTGCTGACAAAGACTCATTCATGTTTCTCCAGGAGTGAGGGGGTTCATTGTGAGGGTCGACTTAGGAGCTGGAGCTGAAGGGTATTAAGAACTTAGAGAGCTCAGGATTTTCTGCCAGCCACCCAGTTTATGGCTTTTAAAGGTGGGAATAAGTGCCAGAGCCCCACAGAGTCAAAATACATAGCCATCATAGGCTGAAGTCTCCGGGAACGCCAGTTCTGACTTAGTAGACTTCAAATGTATATTTTACATCTCACAGTTTTTGCTTTCTGATCATATCTGCTCCTGGATACTTTTAGCTCCTACCCAGGCCTTTATGGTTTCTCAGCCAAGATCTGTCAGTCTTGATCTCACTATGATCTGCCTCATTCTCTTGGTATTTTTGAGATTAGGTGCTTAGGATGAAGGAAACATATTGGTTAATCTCTCCCTTGTGCCTAGTCACAAAGAAACCTAAAAAGAAGCTGCCTTTGACTCTGTTCTCACCTTTAGCCAAATCAACTCCGGCAAGTTTGTGGACATGATTCAAAAATGTGGCTTTTTTACCAACTGGGGCCTTGTGTTCTCAATGTCTCTTTAAGCTAGTATGAGGCTGGATCTGTCTTTGATTGCTGCAGCACACCACCTGTCCATCTCTGTAGGTACATTTAAGAATTTCTTACCTTGCGAATGTTCCCAAGACAATTTATGTATTTTGACTATTCCCATTGCTTTTGTAAGAAATGTGTTAAATGCCTATCAATTCAGCGATTCTAGGAAATTAAGTCCCAGTATAATGGGGACAAAAATATTCATGTATGGGTACCATCTTCACCCACCTTGGCTTCCTAGGAGGAGAGGCTATTACTTTTTTACTTAGATAGTTAAAAACAAAATTGACTAATGTTAATAATCTTATTGGTTTTATTCAGTCATTCATGAATCAGGCAGCATCCAATCTAACAGACAGAAAAGAGCTGGACAACATGAAAGACTTTTATAGGCAGAAGGGAGGGAGAACAAGGAAGTTATACCAGGCAAACAACCTTTGCAAGATTACCTATCCTGTAGGGACAGTAGGTGTCTATTAGTCAGATTATTTAACCAGTGCTGATCAGCTGATTCCTGATTGACTGGCTTAAGGTACCATTTCTAGGAAAGCCAAAAAGGCAACTAAGTTTTATTTCGGTGATGTGGGGCTTAGCATAATTGAATTCATTTTGGATCTCTTGTCTTGTTTTTAACCAGTTCTAAATCAGTAAAGTTTATTGCTTTTTTTTTTAATTGAGTAAAGATTTGTCTCATTTGAGGCTTCAGCCTATATTTCTTCATATTTTGACTTTCTAAAGCCCTAGGGACTATCACAGTGAACACTGACAATATCCCTACACTTTTGCAATGTCAAGTGCAGTAGAGGAAGATAGCAAATGAATGTTTCATTTTAAATAGGGCAATATAAAAACAAAGCAAAGCAAATTTAATTTCTTTGACATTAATTACTGAAAAACATACTTAATTGTTGAAATACGTAAAGCTGGACTCAGTTTGTAGTACTGAGATCTTCACTGAGCTCAGTACCTTTGAAAAGACACAAAGTTATGGTCCATATATTTTAACTGTGCCATTCTGCAGACCTATAGTTGCACTCTAATAGGAACATTGTCATCTGGGATATTGAGGAGAGAAAGGAATCTCTGTGACTCGGGATTTGCCAGAAATATGTTAACTATTCCTTATGAGCCCTGTGCAGTGCGTGAGTCTTCTTGGCATATTTCATGGAGTAAATTGTCCTAGACATAGCTTCCTACCTTGGGTTAAAGCAGTGTGGTTGGGGTTTAAATGAAAAGAGAGAGAAAATAAGCAAGAAAGGAAGTGAAAGGTGGGAAGTGATTAATTGTACATAGGAGACTGAAGAGGCCTAATAAAGTGCTTCGATTTATTCAATTTTTGATATAATGAGGTTTGGATATGAAGGTTGTAGGAAGAGTTTTAAAGGACCAAGTATGAATGGTGAGACCAGGAGGCTAGGACAGAGCAGAAAAGTACCGATGTGCTAAGCCAAAGTGGAAAGGTTCTGATTTGCTTACATTGAGACCTAGGATTAGGCATCAGCCTTGTGTTAGTTTGCCAGGGCTGCCAAGATAAAGTATCTCAGCCTGGGGCAGGGTGGGGGTGGGGGGAGGGCTGCTTTTAAACAGCAGAAATTTATTTTCTCACAATCGTGGAGGCTAGAAGTCTAAGATCGAGGTGTTAGCAGGATTGACTCCTTGATTGAGGGCACTGAGGGAAGGATCTGTTCCAGGCTCTCTCCTTGGCTTTTTCCTGTGTCTTCATATCATCTTCACTCCATCCATGTGTGTGTGTTTTATTTCTCTTCTTATAGGGACATCAGTTATATGGGGTTGGGGCCCATGCAGAAGACCAAATTTTAACTTAATTACCTCTGTAAAGGCCCTATCTCCAGATACGATCATGTTCTAAAGTTAGGACTTCACCACAGGAATTTTTTTTTAAGGGATACAATTTAGCCCATAAGAGCTCTTATATCAAATCCCTAGGTAGCAGACTTCTCCCTCCAGCAAATCATTTTTAGCACTGCCACTGGTGTATAAGCTTTATCTTCTTTGAGACCATATAAAACATATCACTCTGTGTTTCAAAAATGGTCATTTGAGGCCTTTTAAGATCTGACTCTGGTCTATCTTTTCAGTCTATCCCACATCCCCCTTATACTCTTGTCCCCCGAACAAATTATTTACTCTGAAACAAACACTCTCTGTCTGTATAAGTCCAATCCACCTGTCAAGGACTTGCACAATTTTTGTCTTCTTGGTGAGGTCTTCTCAGAACCATGAAAGAGATGGAGCTATATTTGAGTAGCTTCTTACAGAAAAGAAAATGCACCTTGGGTCAAAGACTTGAGTTTGTAACCTAGCATTGTCACTTACAAGCCATGGGCTTTTCAACAAACCAGTTAACCACTCAAAGCTCAGAGCAGTTATAAAATAGTCTAAGGGAATGTATGGTTACGGCAAAGGTTGAATAATATTATATGGGTCGCAGGCCTGACATGGGTCTGGAATATACTAGGTGCTCAGTACTCAGAAGTGTCTTGTTTTTCCAGGCCAATGCCATCTCCTTTCTTTTCCTACAGTCACCTTTGTATGTGTGCCAGTGCGACTCATGCAGTATTTACCTTCTTATCAGTGAGGTGTGTGTGTGTGTATTTTTTTTAAGATTTTATTTATTTATTTGACAGACAGAGATCACAAGTAGGCAGAGAGGTAGGCAGAGAGAGAGAGAGGAGTAAGCAGGCTCCCTGCTGAGCAGAGAACCTGATACAGGGCTCAATCCCAGGACCCTGGGATCATGACCTGAGCCAAAGGCAGAGGCTTTAACCTACTGAGCCACCCAGGTGCCCCAATCAGTGAGGTGTGCTTTATAACCATTGTGTGTACATGTGAAGTGGTTGAGGCAATACCCACGGTTTATGTTGGCCTCCAAGTTGACTTTTTTTTTCTAAGATTTTAAAAAATTTATTTGACAGAGAGAGACACAGTGAGAGAGGGAACATAGGCAGGAGGTGTGGGAGAGGAAGAAGCAGGCTTCCTGCCAAGCAGGGAGCCTGATGTGGGGCTCGATCCCAGAACCCTGGGATCATGACCTGAGCCAAAGGCAGATGCTTAACAACCAAGCCACCCAGGTGCCCCCCAATCTGTCTTCTAAAACAATACCAAGCCGAGAGCCTAGCACATGGAAGAACAACAAAAATTATGTGCCAATGGAAAGGCAAAAGGACTGGATTGAAAGCAAATATGTGGAGATTTTATTTCATTCCCAGTATCCTAAATACATTCTTGTAAATTGCCAATGTGTGTGAAAAGTGCAAACCCCAATTCCATCTATGAAAGATGATTGAAGATCTGGGTTGCCCTCAGCCCAGATGATGAGTCTCCAAACAGTTGCGAGCAGCTGTAGTTTGCTTGTTTTACTTGGTAGCTTGAAAATTTTAGGTATTTTAAATATAGAAAGATGGAGCGACAACCAGGTAAAATGGCTTTTGCCACTCAATACCCATCTCCATTCTGTTCACATGCTCCTCCACTACCAAAAAGAGAATCTATACTCCCACGCTATCAATAAAATGACCTTTTAAATATATATAGTGAGACTAATTGTTTAGGCTCTTTATAAACATTGACTAATTAGTTAATCAATAACACTTTCCAGGCTTTTTTCCCCCTCACTACAGCTCTTCCTATGACTTCATTTTGTGTTTTTTATTGGGTAGGGTTTCTTCTGCCCATGCCACTACTGTGTTAAGTCTCTTAATGGTAGTTGTAAGTGAGAGAAGGCAAAGGGATTATCTCTGAGCCCCAGAAGCAATTAATACAGCCTTTTATCTGTTAGACTGATAAATGCACCAGGAACAGCATCTTAGTGAAATGGACTTGCAGGCATGTGTTAAAGTTCAGTTTCATCCTAAAGCTTAATTATTTTTCAGTGGGAACTGTCTTAAATTCAACATCACCAGATACCAGTCGAACAGAAACATGAAAAAGTTGTGAAGCAAAAACAGATAACCATTGCTGCGTTCTTTGCTTAAATTCAAAAGAGCTAATCATTTCATGTTAGCAGGAACTTCCAGACAAACTCCTTTCTTCCTGTTCTCTTGGAGGAGATGTTAACTAGAAACTTGGAAAACTAGTCAAGCTTATGTTCTTTTAAGAGAAAGTTCTGCAGAGTGGTTAGGAGATCTTACTTTGTAATCAGTGAGACCCTGGTTCAAATTTGGACTCCAACACTTATTAGAAGTTGCATACCCTAAGACAAGTTATAAATGTCTGCAATGCTCAGTTCTCTTGTCTGTGAAAGAAGGATGATGCTGTGTTCATTATAGAATTGTATTGTGAGGATTATAGCTCTTAGTTTGGAATTTGAATAAATGAATGATGCATACATAATATATTTAGCATCATTCCCAGTTCTCAATATGGTAAATACCAGTAAATGTTGGCATTACTGTATCCTGCAGACCCTTGTAACACTGGCTTATTCATCAGGTCACTCTTAAGCATTCAATACAAATGGGAGGCCTTGGACAAAAAAAGAATTAAAAGCTGAAGTTGAAGGGAAAATGATTATTATGGTCCCTTATAGGAACCTAAATCTTATTCAGGACTCTTCATGTTTGCCAATTCAATTAATACTTCACAATACCTTCCACTGGTTCCTATCCTTTTCTTCTTTTTATTAACTTTTAATTTAATTTATTTAAAATTATTAAATTTATAATAAGTGTTTGATGAGATAAAAGGGAAAAGAACTTTCTTGTTTATCCTCCTACAGCTGAGCTGATATTGTTTAAGCTTTGTATCTTGATAAAGTGTAGACCAAGTTAAGAACTTGGCTTTTATGATGACTGTCTTCAGTGCTTTTCCAGAAAAGATGATCAATGGGTATGATCAATCAGAATGGATGAGAATAGTCCTGGAAGCCTGCTTCCATGCCAGGTGTAAATCTTTTAGTTACTGGATCGAGTAAAGATCCAGCAGGAGATTGTTCCAAATCTTGAGGTGGCGTTAAGGATGGGACTGAGAGGGTCACTTGGAGAATTTTGTAGCAATGGCTCATGCCATGCACTACAGACACATTTGAATATTTTGAACATCAGTCTGGTTATGCTATGGTGTACCAGTTGAATATCAGCCCTACATTCTTTGCACATACTTGGTTATGCTCTCCATCCCCCACTTCTTGGAGCCCAATTTCTCTGAGCACATATTGAAATGATGAAAGCAAATTGGTAAGTTTAAAGCTCCACAAAGAAATTATATAGGACAGTGACTAAGGAGTTGATTTTTGGGGGGCACCTGGGTGGCTCAGTTATTAAGCATCTGCCTTCAGCTCAGGTCATGATCCCAGGGTTCTGGGATCGAGTCCCACATCAGGCTGCCTGCTCAGCAGGAAGCCTGGTTCTCTCTCTCCCAATCCCCCTGCTTGTGTTCCCTCTCTTGCTCTGTCTCTCTCTGTTAAATGAATAAATAGATATTTTTTTAAAAAATTGAGTTTTGGGGGATACCTGCATGGCTCAGTCAGTTAAGTGTCTGCCTTAGGCTCAGGTGATGATCTCAGGGTCCTAGGATCAAGTCCTGGATTGTGCTCCCTCATCAGTGGGGAGTCTGTTTCTCCCTCTACCCCTCTCCCTGCTCATGCGCTCTCTCGCTCTCTCTCTCTCTCTCAAATAAATAAATAAAATCTTTAAAAAATGTTAAAAAAAAAGAATTTGAGTTTTGGAATTAGGATGACCTGGATTTGAGTCTTGCCTCTGTCACTTAAGCGGTATATGACTTTTGGTGAATCACCTGTAATCCCTGAAGCTCACTCTTGCATTCACACATGCATTTAATCAGTAGATATTTATCATGCACCTAAACTCAATACCCCAAGTGAGCAAGTAGAAGATGATGAACAACCCTGAGGTATCTGACATCAGGATTACATTAAAATTGGGCAATATGAGATAAAAATAAATTATTTAACAGCTAATTTCATATGGTGATACATGCTATTGAGGAAAAAAATAAAAGAAAGGAACAGAGCGGGAGAAGTCATTGAGAAAGGTGGTCAGGAAAGGACACTCCATTTAAGTGACATTAGTGCTGAGACTTGAATAATGAGTAGCCAGTTATAAAGACCTGGCCAAAGAGCTTCGTAGGCAAAGGAAACAGCCAGAGGAAAGGCTATGAAGCAGGGATATACTCGGTGACTTCAAGAAACAGAATAAAGAGAGTGTATGAGCCCATTCTGAGGTAATGTCAGAAAGGTGGGCAGGGGCCAGAACATGCAGGACCTTACCTGCTACCATAGGAAGTTGAGCTTTTTATTGGTGTTTTCAGCAGGGAGATTGCAGAGTCTTCTTTTCTTCACCTGTGAAATGGGATCTTCTTCGTGCCAGTGGAAGGGTAAATGAAGAGATGCATGTAAAGTGCTCAGCAGCCTCTGAAATCTATTGAGCCCTTGGTAACTAGTGGATTAAATGTTTTGGCTGCTAATGTTTAGCTGGGGAACATCCTTGCATTTCCAACACGAAGGAAAGAGAACAAAAGGGTAAACCAAATGGAGCTTGGCAAAGAAGAACCAAGCATTGTGGACTCTCTAGGCCACAGAGGCTTCTGTTGAATAGCCACTAATCGTAATTCAGGATAACAAATGTCTCTTCATTTCATGGAACTGTGGCATGCTGGGACTATCTTGTTTATGAGCTTGATGAATCAGATGAAAGGCTTTCCCAGTGTTGTCTGATACTAATTATCTTTTAATGAAACCTTCTTGATTGCTGTAAAAAATACCCCAAAGTCTGTTTTCCAGGCAATAAGCCAGTGCCACACAGTCAGCAGTGACTAATGCCACAGGTGTGTTACCATAGGCTGGGAGCCCTTGCCTACCTCTCCTGAAATACAGGACTTCAGGACTCATGTTCTCATGTCTCTGCCTGATAGGTTTTTTGATACAATTTTTTTTTTTTTTAAGGAATGATATATACTATCTTAGGGATTAAGGACAAAATATACCTATTATTCTCCCCTTTCCTGAGAGCAGATTGGCCTTCTAACAGTATCCATTTCCAATATATTTGTACTCATCTTTCAACTGACCATCACTAAACTTGAATTTACAATGACCTGTTCCTTTTCCAAAAGGCATGATCCCCCCACCTGGAATGACATTTTGTGTGAGAAGATAGTCCCTTTTTCAAGGAGTAATAAAAGAGCAGAGGACAACACAACCGCAAGTATCCTCCAATGCCCTTGGTTGCTTTGACATTATTTTTGGATGTATTCAAGCTGTCAAAACCCCTCTGCCTCAAGACCCAATTCAGCCATTGTCTGACCAGACAATGTGACCCTTGTGTGAATAGATAGTGAAGACACCTAGTCACAGACCAATGAGAAAAAATCCACATAGGCTGGCAGGCAAGATGGGGATAGTTAAAAAGGCTTAAACTGCTATAATGTCAAGAGACACTAAGCAGATTGCCCTGGCAGCTGCCAGAGCGACCACTGATACAGCTCTCTTCCCGTTGCTATGACCACAAGCTCCAGAAAGTAATTTTGTGTTAACCTTTCCACCTCAGTCCCTGAAGCATCACTGAGACCTCTAAAAATCAGTAGAGGATGATAAGAGCTTGTACCTGGCATTGGTCTTCAGTGAGCGACAGTGTCTAAAAGTAGGTGACTGGACCTGGCCTTCCATTTTGAGGTTTCAGGGTCTAGCCCTTGTCAATGACCGCCTATCATGAGAAATGTCAGAAATCATGCTACGTGTGATGCAGGAGACTGGGGTAGAAAACAGAATGCCGATTTATTAGCACACAGTAGAAAATATAACTGTCACATAGAACTGTCACATAGAACCCCTGTATTTACAGGATTATTTCATACTTCCTATGATACAGAAAGCACAATTGTTATTGGAAGTCAACTTTGTTGACTCGTTATAAAGGGATAAGAAATATTAAAAAGTCCAAATCACCAGTACTTTCTCTATTTACAGGTAGACTGTTTCATTGCAGTTTCATTGGCTGTAAGCACTAGCAATCCACACTAACTAGCTTATGGTAAAAATGAATTTAATGAAAACATATGGGGAAGCTCAGTTTAAGGAAGCACTGAAGAACTGGATTTCAGAGAGGACAAAAACCAAAGTAGCACTGGAAGCTAATGTGTAGCTAAGCTAATGTGTTGGGTGTTGGGGGACCATTTTCTTGAATCTGTTCCAGGAGTTTCTTGTCTCTAATTACTCCACACAAAGATCAATTTTCTGATAGAGGAAGTTGGCCATAGCTTGGGTCAAAAGCTCACCCCTTGAGGAGGGAAGGGCACAGAAATCTTGATGAACCCCCAAATATAACTTCCATTAGAAGTGGGTACTAGATGGCATCAAAACAGACACATAGACCAATGGAACAGAGTATAGAGCCCAGATATGGACCCTCAACTCTATGGTCAAATAATTTTCGACAAAGCAGGAAAAAATATACAGTGGAAAAAAGACAGTCTCTTCAATAAATGGTGCTGGGAAAATTGG
>PISX010032521.1:0-14308 GCA_004024625.1 Mellivora capensis
TTTTGTAGCAACATGGATGGGACTGGAAGAGATTATGCTGAGTGAAATAAGTCAAGCAGAGAGAGTCAATTATCATATGGTTTCACTTATTTGCGGAGCATAACAAATAACACGGAGGACATGGGGAGATGGAGAGGAGAAGGGTGTTGAGGGAAATTGGGGGAGAGATGAACCATGAGAGACTATGGACTCTGAAAAACAACCTGAGGGTTTTGAAGGGGCGGGGGGAGGAAGGTTGGGGGAGCCTGGTGGTGGGTATATTGGAGGGCACGCATTGCATGGAGCACTGGCTGTGGTGTAAAACTATGAATTCTGTTATACTGAAAAGAAATTAAAAAATAAGAAAGAAAGAAAGAAAGAAAGAAAGAAAGAAAGAAAGAAAGAAAGAAAGAAAGAAAGAAAGAAAGAAAAACAGGAAAAAAATGAAAAAACTTTAAAACATAAAATACTTTATAGGTTTATGGTATTAAAAGTCCCAATCATAAACTCTATAATTTCCAAACACTAAGACACAACAATAGGGACCCCTGGGTGGCTCATTCAGTTAAGCATCTGCCTTTGGTGCAGGTCATGACCCCAGGGTCCTGGGATCAAGTTCTGCATCAGGTTCCCTGCTCAGCAGGGACCCTGCCTCTCTCTCTGCCTGCCTCTCCCCCTGCTTGCTTTCTCTTCTCTCTCTCTCTGATAAATAAACAAATAAAAATCTTTTTAATATAAAAATAAACAAATAAATAAATAAGACATGAGTAATAAAATATCAACTCAACTCCATTTTAAAGCATGCCAATTGAAGCGAAAAATGGTGGTCCAGGCAATTAATGAGATGCCAGCTTCTCTTGAGTGCTAACCATACTAGGGGTTACCAACCAGTTTCAGCATATGGTCATTACGTCTCTTATATGAGAGCTCATTCATTACTCTGTTTGCTACTAGCATTTATTTTAACTGGACTTTCTTTCTTAGGGAATGTCAAGAAAATAAGAGAGTTGTAAGAATAAGATTTCAGCAGGAACCTGCAAGACAAGTCAATAGGGGGCTTTGCAGGTATTAAAGCTACTTGTTTCAAAATTGAAAGAATCCAGACAATGTCATGAAATGAGGAAAGGAGCAAGATGATGACCCAAGAAGCTTAGAGAACAAGACAGAAAATAGAACCCAGACTAAGAAAAGAACCTTAGCATAACTGTTTTTGTTTTTTCATGACAATTAGGAAAAAAAGTACCTGAAAGCAATTGAGAAAGAAAAAAGGTAAAAGTAAAGACCCTGCTTCAGAAAACTGCGTAAAATTTTGATTGGGATAACTGTATTTTGCATGTATCAGAGAGAAAATTACTCGAAGAGTCTTAGAAGCCAGAAAAGCAATCTACAAATCAATTCTGACATGTTATAAAGAAACAACATCTGAATTTGTCAGTTGGATTCATTTGAGGAGAGAATGGTAATTTTAAGGAGTCAGAGATAATGGGGAAATTGCACATTAAAGTAACGGGATGGATAGGGAGTTTCCAACAGGCTAAGAATGACAGGCTAGGGTAAATATTAGGACTAGCACAGAGTTCAGCAATAATGCCTCTTCCCGTTCTCTATTGATCTATGTTCATTCCTGACATTAAAACTGGTTTAAAATGCACTTTATTCAATGAGCCTCTTCAGAAAAATCTGAAAATCAGAAAAAAAAAATGATCGCAAGATATGTTAAGTAGTTCATCCAGCTATCCACTCCTCAAATTCTTTTCAGAGCACTCCGGCCAATGGGAATTTCATGTGAACATCTTCTGGGGATGAGATCTTCTGTTACCTGAAGCAACACATGCCACACTTGGTGAACGTTGTATGCTAGAGAAGTCTTCCTTCACCTAAGCTAAAATCGGTCTCTTACGGCTCCTTTTCATTGGGCCTGTCCTTCCCTTTTAGGGGTGCACAGCCCAATGGCTGTCTGCTTTGTTCTATATTCCCTTCTTTCTCAGATCCATGCATCGAAAACGAATGTTTATACAAACATTATATACTGTACTCTCATAAATTTACCTCCCCTTTTATCCTTAGAGAGGAAGCAGAACTTCCCCACCCCCCGTCAAGGTCCATGCCTTAACACCACCACAGGTCCAAGGTTCTGTGACAAACCCATTTTTCAATTTCCCAGGAGGAAGGCCACTTACATTTGATGAAACCTGTCGTGTGCCAGGGATAAGACGAATCATGTCACTCAATCTTCTCATCAACCCTACAAAACAGGTCCTGTGATTAGCCTCTTTAAACAGATACAATAGTCAGCTTTATGCTTTTACACTTAGAGATCGACTCTACAGTAGTCCAGTGTTATCCATAGCTTGAATTTCTACAGTCTCAGGTACCTTTGGTCAAATGTGACCCAGAAGTAAATCGTCCCCTTAACAAATCATCCAGGGCCAATGTGGGCCTAACACTGCCCTGCAGTGCATATATCATTCACCCCACTTCGTCTCCTTTCTGGGGGATTTTATCCTCTCCCATCATCACAAGAAGAAAGGTGAGTGCAGTACAATAAGATATTTTGAGAGGACACACTCACATAACTTTTATTATAGTATACTGTTGTAATTGCTCTATTTTATGATTCATCATTGTTGTTAACCTTTACCATGTCTAATTTATAAATTAAACTTCATCATAGGTATATATGTATAGGAAAAACATAGCCTATACATAGGGATCTGTACCTGCGCTTTCAGGCATCTACTGGGGGTCTGAGAATGTATCCCCTGTCGATAAGGGGGGGGAGTTACTGTATTATTGCTTTCCTAAGAACTGATTTCTAGGTGTGCTCTTGAATTCCCTAATATATATTTTCTTTTCACATTTATATTTTTCTATATGAGATCTTCTAGAAGTGTTTTTTAATTCTTTTTCGAAGGAGGCAAGATATAAAGAAAAGAGATGGTATTTAAAATTGACATTTCACAGATGGGGTGCTGAAACTCAAAGAGGTTGAATAACTTGACCAAGAGGTGATCAGACTCTGGAAAATGGATTCTCAGTAGCTGAACTCTTGAGAATCTGATTTATAAACCCAAAATCTCGTTTACCACTTTTAATGGAAGGTCTCTGTGGAAGGATAACCGATGCCCACCATTGCACAAAGCACTCAAAGACCAAGTCACAAATCAAATCACATATCAGAAGCCTGCTTAGTTAGAGCTGCTGAAAAAAAGAATCTATGATATCCAAATGATATTTACATAAATATGAAAGAGCTCAACTGTTAATCTCCTTTGTCTAGAGAGATTGCAAACTAAAGGTTTTAATAAAAATGCTCCTTAATATAATAGAACCGGGTATCTTAGACCTTTTTGAAGTGAGGCTATCTAGGTTTTATCTTTCAAATTTCTTTTCTCATTATTATCAATGTGCCGAAATTGACAGGCACAGAACTCCCTAAGAATGTAATTTTAAAACTTAGGTTACATTAAAAATAAAATTACATAAGTTGAATACACTTTAAATATTTGTTTTTATTTAGGGAGAAAATACTGCTGATATTTAAAAATATCACAAAGATACTAATCTGTTTAGGTAGAAACTTTTTGGTTTCCATTTCATGGAACAACATTTTATGCCCTGATTCCTAAACAGTAAAGATACGCTTTGTGTGAGGTTGGAGGCCTGGTCAGATCCTGTGTAAGGAGCAAAAGAATTTCCCTTGAAGAGAATGAATGACAACTATATGATGGAAAAAGATCTGGGACCAGGGGCCAAGGGACTGTGGAGTCCAGGGCTGGAGGACAAGTTTGAAGAGGCCAGGTCCTAAGGAATTAAACTGGCCACAGTCATACATCCACAGGCCTGAGGCTGAGAAGCTGGTCTGCGATAACTTAAAATTGGAAAGGCCGGGGTATTTGAAATCTAGGAGTGCTGATTTTTCTCATTGAACTCTGAATTTTCATATTCTCTGTTGCATGACCCTGTTATGGAATCCTCAGATCTTCAGGGAAACTTTCTTAAAACATCACTTCTTAGTGTTGTGTTTGGTGAATTTATGGAGATGCAAACTTGGGGTTCCTTAGGACAAAAGAAGGGAATAATGAAAAAGCATAAGCAACTAACAGTATTTGCCTCAGAAACTGAACCACAAGAACTACTGTGGGGGAAAAAAAGCAGTGTTTCTCTTGATGGTATCCATAAATAATGTTTTGCATTTCAAGTTTTGACAGTCTCCATTGAATTTTTCAAATTATGATCATATTAAGCCAAGATCCCAAATGGATATGTTATCAGCTATGTAAAATCCAGAACATATTGTTTCAGAAAAAGAGGTAAGTATTGCAATTTGCTCTACTTACATTGATAAAACAATATAATAGAAAATATACTCCTGTTCTTGTTTTAGAATTATGAAAGTGAATAATAAATGAGCATAAAAGGGAACTCATAGCCATCTTATATTCATTATAAAACAAGCTGTTGTGTATTTTGAGATTTCTGTTAAACTGAGACATCTTTATATTTGCAAATCAGATTTTTTAATCTCTCAAAAATTGTTTAAAAAAAATTCACATTTCTAAAATGTGACTCACTGGAACCGATTTGGAATTTTTACAAAGTGTTCTGCTATTAGACTTCAGAAACACATAATAATGTATTAGCTCATGTTATCCTTTAACCTGTAGGAATTAAGAAATTAAAACTTTAAGTGGACTCAGTTCAGTAACGTTTCAAAAGCTAATCAGTGCTTTCAACTCTTTTATCTTTCTTGGTCCTGTCATATAAATATATGTTATCAAGAATATTAAGGTCTCAGAGTTAAAATTCTGAGACGAATACAGATTTCTCAGGCTATGAACTCAAATGTGCAAATCATGTCAATTTAATTTTCTACAATTGTGCAAACTTTCTATTGAACCTCCTTTCTACCCAATGAGAGCAACTTAATTTTAGTCAATTCAGAGTAAAAAATAATAATAATCTCAGTCAATTTACAGTTTTTCTCAGTCAAATTTAAATTGCCTGGCAGCTCCTGCGGTGGTGTACAAGTTTTGAGAAGGTTCACACAATTGAATCTTACTCATGTCAGCTCCTCCAGCTGCCCTTGAACCTGGATAGTCTCCAGGTTTTGGAGTCTGAAGGACATCTAATTTCTCATCCAATCTCCAATCACAGATTGCAGGCATTCTTGCTGCTGCATTATTCTCCTAAAAAAAAGAATGCAATGCTATGGTCTACAAAATCTTCTTCCACTGCTGTTATATCACTCTCTGTAGCATGGGAAATATTCAGATGCTCTCCAAAACCCCTCTGGGTCCAAGAGAAACACAGTGAGCCATCTCCATCCTTCTTTGACCAGATACATGAAGGGTCAGCCCTTAGACTTGGGTTAGTCTTTGTGTGACTCCCTAAGATATCTGGGTAATTGACTGTGGTCTTCTTCCCCCAAGACCAGTTCAGGAATGTGCTCACAGCAGGCTGCATTCACGAGGAGAGGCTAAGAGTAATGACTGAGAAGTATCAGCCCTCAGGGATCTGGGTACTGTTCTTTAATAACCATAAATTCATTGTATACTCAATACTCCCATGGTGCAAATCCAGGTGGATGGTTCATTTTCTTGTACCTAGGAAAACACTAAGTTCTTCCTAGGTATTCACTAGCATCAAAGCCTCCTCTTGCTCAAGATTTGCACCAAAATTTAGACAAGTTTCTCCCTATAGAATTTCTATCATCTTGAGGATAGAAGACATTGCCTGACATCACATACTTCTCTTACAAAAAAAAATTGTTAGCCATAGTGCTCCAGGATCATGGATTTTGAGATCAAAAAGGGAAGGCCGTGTAATCATTGTGTAATGCATATGTATATCAAATCATCACATAGTACACTTTTTAAAAAATATTTTATTTATTTATTTGACAGACAGAGATCACAAGTAGGCAGAGAGGGAGGCAGAGAGAGAGGAGGAAGCAGGCTCCCCGCTGAGCAGAGAGCCTGATGCGGGGCTCGATTCCAGGGTCCTGGGATCATGACCCGAGCCAAAGGTAGAGGATTTAACACACTGAGCCACCCAGGCGCCCCCACATAGTACACTTATACAAAATAATGTATTTGTCAATTATTCCTCAAGCAAACTTGGGGATGGGAAAGACAAAAGGCATTGAGACTCAAAAACGTCTTCTGTCAAACTTTTGTCTCTGCCAGGATTCAAAAAATCATTAGATGATTCAAGGATTTATTAGATCATTGGAAAAAACTATAGAAGACTGTAATTTATATAATTGAGAATTCAACCAATTTTGCTATCAGATACTCTTAGTTTAATAACCAGCAATTGTATAGATAATTTTCTCTGAATTACAAATAATTTCATCTTAGATATGAATTCTGCTTACTTGATTAGAGAAAGTGTGTTCTTATTTTTAAAAAATTATTTTTTGAAGTTTGTTTTCAAACTCTTTCTCAGCATAAGCTGTTTGCCAGTATTTAGAAGAAATCTTTTTTATTTTTTTTGCACGGTAGATGGTTTTAATTATAGAAATCAGTTTTATAACACCGTTTGGAAAATATTCTGTGGAATCTAATTTTTAGACAATCTTCTTGCAATTTCAGATTTCTCACATACACTTGCACCCTCCTTGGTGTTGTATTATTTTTGTATCACCCACACTTTCACTTCTCCAAACGTTTGGGCTTATTTTATTTCAGCCAACTAACTTTCATAAGGAAGGACTGAGTCCAGCTTTTCCTGTTTATTAAGACTGGGAGTTAAGATTTCTCTCCCATAATATAAAAATTACTTTCCTAGACATTTTCTAGGATGTGGATCTTAGGTTGTTCTTTACTAAATCAGCAATGACTACAGATTTCTCAAAGTGCTCTTCACACAAATACTCTCCTCCCTGCAAGAAACAAAAACATGCAATTCTGAGCTATACCAAAAAAGAGATTAAATGACTGTGGACTATCTATACCTTCTAGATGAAAACCACTGATGATGAGAGTATCAAATAGTATGACCCACTAGAATAAATAATTCAGCAGCATCTAGAAAAGTGAAAATGAGTTTACCTGAAGACTCAGCAAACCCATGTCTAGGTAAAATACCTTGAAGGGACTTACATATGTGCAATGGGAGACACTTACAAGGATAAAATGGCAGCATTATTGCAATGGTGACACCTGATATATTCTGAACGATGTTCAATAGAGGAATAAATAGGCAAAATATATCAATACTTCAAAGCAGCTAAAAATAAACTTGATCTCTCTCTGACATTGGTAGATCTCAAAAGCATCTTGCTGAGAATGCAAGAAGAAGATTCAGATTAATACACAGAGTGGGATACAAATTGCATGCATTTAAAAGCACACAGAAGGGGTGCCTGGGTGGCTCAGATGGTTAAGCATCTGCCTTTGGCTCAGGTCATGATCCCTGGGTGCTGGGATAGAGCCCTATGTTGGGGTTCTGGCTCAGTCTCCCTCTGCCTCTGCCTTGCCCCCTGCTCATGCTCTCTCTCTCTCTCTCAAATGAATAAATAACATCTTTAAAAAATAAGTAAAATAAGAATAAATAAATAAATAAGTAAATAAAAACACACAGAAATATGCAACTAATGAATCGTCAAACACTGCATCAAAAACTAATGATGTACTATATACTGGCTAACTGAAACAAGCATTCAGTTCAGTATATAGTACAATGTAGTCAAATTTTAAAAACCACACAGAAATAGAAATAACACTATTCATGTGCACATGTATTTATAGGCACAAAAATTAAAATTAGATACATATCAAATTCTTCCTCTAAAATGTAAAACGTTCTTGGATAGAATTTTTTTTAACTGATATAATTCAAACATCTAGAACTCTGCCTGACACACAGTAGGGGTTCAATAGATACTTACTGAAAAATGCATTCATGATAGTGGTTGCCTGGAAGTGTGTCTGGGAGAGAAATTAAATGGGGAGCGAGAAACAAGCATTATCAATTTCATCTGCAATGTAATTTTCCTCTTATTTAGAAAGGAACAACAATACAAAAAGTGGGGTAGAGGGAAAGAGTGGGGTGAAGAGGGAAAGGGAGGGAAGAAAAGATTTGCAAAAATGTAAAAGTCACCAAGTTTCAGTTAATCAATCTGTGCATGTCTTTTATAACCATCCCAATGTTTTCCTGCATTGTTTATCTTCTTAAAAAATGCAACCTGTCCTTTTGTTTTTTAAGATTTTATTTATTTTAAAGAGAGAGCGAGAACACAAGTGGCGGGGGGAGGAGCAGAGGGAGAGGGACAAGCAGATCTGTGCTGAGTGTGGAGCCAGATGAGGGGCTTGATCCCATGACCCTGAGATCATGACCTGAGCCGAAATCAAGACTCAGACATTTAACCGACAAAGCTACCCAGGCACCCCTGCAACCTGTATTTGTAGAAGCCATGTGACTTAAAAAGTAATAAGGAATTTAAAAAGAAATTCCATGAGAACATCCTCACCCTTAATTCCAAACCCTTGTCACTCTTTATTTAAGTTCTTATTGTTTCATGAGTATTTATTTTGTTTGCACCTTAAATTGTGAGTAACTTGGATAGACTCTCTCAATCTTTAATTTATTATGTTTTTCCCAATCTCCTGATTCAAAAGTCAGAATATTTGGGATGCCAGGGAGGCTCAGTCAGTTAAGCGACCAACTCCTGGTTTGGGCTCAGTTCATGATCTAAGGGTCATGGGATCAAGCCCCACGTTGGACTCCGTGCTCAGCATAGAGTCTGCTTAGGATCTCTCTCTCCCTCTTCCTCTGCTCCTCCCATCTCCTGCATGTGCTCATGGGCACGTGTTCTCTCTGTCTCTCGCTCTCTCTCTCAAAATAAAAAATAAATAAATATTCTCTCAAAAGTCAGAATATTTGGCTTCTGGCTTCAGTTCCACCTAAAATAAGCTCTGTGACCTTTATCAGTTTCCTCAATTACTGTGGAACTTTGCTTCCTCATTTGACAATTAGAGACATTGCAAGTGATCTCTCTTAAAGCCCCACTCATATTTAAGATTTAAGAACTTTATAATCTACATTTCCTTTTAGTTCTAAAATTTGATACTGATTTTCCCACTAAATTCATATTACCCATATTTTGTACTTTTCCTCTAGCATCAAGTACCCTCCCCCCTACAATGACTACACAGTACCCAAGAGGACACAATAAATATTTGCTGTTTTAAGGTGAATAAGTCCTAGAATGCTAGTTAAATTTTTGAAAGAATCAAATCTAATGTCAGTTTCGTGTTTTGGGTTCACAAATGCTGCCTTAACTCGAGCTACAAAGTTATGAGAAAAGAGGCTGTTCACTGGGTTGTTTGCTTACCGCAAGTCAGCGGTGGGATACATATTGTTTTTCTCTTAATGTTGCAACATGTTGATAGGAACTCACATATTGCCTTCCTCTTCCCCTGTGCCTTTGAGTAATCATAGATCAAATGGCACGCAGCCCGTGAATCTTTGCCTCCCTCCAACATGATCCTTTTGAAGCCAGTGCAAGGTAGACCTGTTTCTGTGTGACTTTTAAGTTCCATTTCGACAGCCCTGCTTGAAAATCCAGTTACTATGGTGATAGGTACCACTGCAAATAATCTCCTTCTCAACAACTGAAGTTATATCCTCCTCAGTAAAAGCCCTATCTATGGCTTAATGGTTCAGCAAAAGGCCGACAGATCTACGGTCTTATTTCCAACTGAGAGGTTTTTAATAAGTAGTTTTGAGCTCCTGGAACCTGAGAAAACTGAGCAGGCTCTGTCTAAATTTAGCAGGGTCAGTCTTAAAAGACGTTGCCTCCACAGATCAAGTCCTATATGATTGGAATTTGCTGCCTTGGCATACCAATGTTGGACTCTCTCTGGAGGCAATGGAAAGAGAAACAAACAGACACCCTCCCCCCTTTCTTCTCAAAAGCTAAACAGGGAGTACACAGCCGTCCTCTAGTGGGATTCTCCTGCCAAGAGCCCTCACTCAGCCCGGGGCTCCCCCAGCTGGACTCCCACCAGCCTCTTGGAGCTGTGGGTCTCACTCCTCCTCTCTCAAAAGAGAAGGGGAGTGGAAGAAGGGCAGGTGTTCTATGACTGCAGAGAAGTGATCTTCTTGGCGTTCTCCTTAAATACATATTATTTCACATAAGGATTAGATTCAGTAACAGCCCACGTCGCAGGTTCTACAGGCTTTTGGCTGACTCGTCGCATGAACCAGCTCAGGTCCTATTTATATGGCAAATGACATTCTCGGTTCTGAACAACTGCCTCAAGTGGAACTTGGGGGGGGGGGCAGTCTGCATATGTCAGGCGAGCATCACGGCAGGCATGTGGTGCTCAACAAGGTGAGAGGGTGAATAAGGGAAAGGGATAACACATGAATAAATTTAATCCAAAAGTCTACTGATATGGGAGGCATTTTCAGAGATGTTCCATATGTTTATCACTGGTCATCTTTAGCTGTTTTCAGGACAGATTTTTTTTTTCTAAAGCTTCAATAAGACCACCGGTCAAATCCTCTCATGAAGCTTCTGACAAACGAGGAATGCAAGGAAGCTATGTGTTCATGAAATGAGCCAATAAAAATTATTATTATAATCACGGGCTTCAAATTAACAGGGTCGCAGTCTGTACATAAGAGAAATGATTGATCTAAGTCATTTTGATAAGCTCCCTAATGCATCAGATTAACCAGATGTTTTTTTTTAATTTTCTTATTTATTTATTTGACAGAGAGAGAGAGAGAACACAAGCAGGGAGAGTGGCAAGCAGAGAGAGAAGCAGGCTCTCCACTGAGCAAGGAGCCCAAAACGGGACTCGATCCCAGGACCCTGGGACCATGACCTGAGCTGAAGGCAGACGCTTAACTGACTGAGTCACCCAGGCACCCCAAGATTAACCAGTTTTCAAACCAATATTTTTCAATATAAAACAGTGATGCACAAATGCAATTTTGGAACGCTTCACAGCTTTCTAAATCAAGCATTTTAAAAGTTCTTGGAAGAAACAGGACTTCTCAGAGAATGGTATATTTGGAAGAAGGAAAGTTTACATCTTTTTTAACTACATTTAAAAAAAATGGGCAGGAATATGGTGCTAACTTTATTATTTCTCCCTCCCCCCAAAAATTGAACTTGTCTTCCGCCTAATTGGCAGACTTGAAATGGGTGAGTTTACTCACCAGCTCATTGACATGAATGGTTGCATTTACAGCACACAAAACTAAAGAACACAGGGAAGGGGGAATAGTTGAGAAGTAGCAGACAGAACTTTCCAGTCATTAAACCTATATAGATGGTATCGAGCTCCTTTCTCTGGATACCTGTTTTACAACCATCGTCTAATAAATCCATCCAAACCCGATGCAAGTCGGGAAAAACTGCAACACCACATCTTTTTTAGAGTTAGAAAAAAAAAAAATACCTCTGGCAGGACAAAGAGGAAGACGCTTATTTCCTGAATGAGCTAAGAACAAGGAACAGCGTGAAAAATTCTGCCAAGACCTACAGCCTTCAAACCTCAGATGTCTAACAATGAATTCCGTTAGGGAGAAGAGGAAGGGAGGTAGTTCACTATTGAACCAGATTTTTATTTTTTCAATTATCTATCTTTGCATCACCAAATATGTGGCACATGATAGGTACTCCTTTTTTAGGAGGAGATTATCAACACTTTTATTGAGGATACATGATAAATCATAAAATTCACTCATTTAAAATATATGGGGTGATTTTTAGTAAATTTACATAGTGACACAACTACCATTGCACTCCGGATTTAGAACCTTTCTATCACTCCTCAAAGTTCCATCATGTGCATTTGTAGTCATGGACGTTTCCTCCCTTCGTCCTAGGCAAACGCCAAGCTGCTTTCTGTTCTTACAGTTTAGCATTTTCTAGAAATGTTAAATTGAATGATGCAATACATAGTTTTACATGTCTGGATTTTTTTCACTTAGTGTGTATTTTTAGGTTTATCCATGTTTTTGCATGTCATAGTTTTTCTTCATTTTTATTGTTGAGTAGTGTTTGTACGAATATACCACATTTTTGTTTACCCTTTTGCTAGTTGATGAACCTTGAATTGTTTCCATTTTTTGGTCTGTTAGGGATGCAGTTCCTATGAACAGTTGCATTACAAGTCTCATGGGTGTATGTTTTTATTTCTCTGGAATGAAATCACTAGGTCAAATGACAACTGTGCTTTTAACATTTTATGAAAGCGCCAAACTGTTTTCCAAAGTAACCATTCTGCATTACCACAAGAAATGGATGAGGGTTCCAATTTCTACACATTTTCTCCAACACTTAGTATTTTCATTCTTTTTTATTAGAGTCAGGCTAGTGGGGTGGGTGTGGAGCTTATTGTGTGTGTTTTATTGGTAGCTTTATGGAGATATAATTAAGATACAATAAGTTGAACATGTTTAAAGTGTATAATCAGTTAAGTTTTGACATATGTGTACAACCATAAAATAATCACCATAATCAAGATAATGAAGGTGCCCATCACTAAAAAATTTTCATTTTCCCTTGTAATTCCTCTCTGCTGCATTGCCATCCATACTCCATGCCCAAAAAGCACTGATCTGTTTTCTGTTACTATGAATTGGTTGCAATTTCCAGAATTTTATATAAAAAATTAAACCATACAAGGTCTTTTTTTGTCTAGCGTAATTCATTCAGTATAATTATTTTGAAATTTACCTTTTGTTGTAGATTCTACCACAGTTTAATCTTCCTTATTGCTGAATAATAGTCCAGTGTGTGGATATCCCATAGTTTACCCACTTACCTGTTGATGAGCATTTGGGTTTTCCCCCCGAGTTTTTAGCTATTACAAATATGGTTTCTATGAACATTAATGATTATAACTTTGTATGGACATAGACTTTCATTTCTCATGAATAAATACCTACGTGTAGAATGGCTGTGTTGTATGGTCTGTGTATGTTTAACACTTCAAGCAACTGCTCTACTGTTTTCCAAAACGGCTACATCATTTTATACTCTCACACAGAGTATTAGAGTTCTAGTTACATCATTCTTGCCAACAGCTGGTATAATCAATCTTTTCAATTTTAGGCATTCTAATAAATGAGTAGTGTTACATCATTGCAGGGTTTTTTAAGATTTATTTATTTATTTTAAAAAGAAAGAGAGGGCGCCTGGGTGGTTCAGTGGGTTAAGCTGCTGCCTTCGGCTCAGGTCATGATCTCAGGGTCCTGGGATCGAGTCCTGCATCGGGCTCTCTTCTCAGCAAGGAGCCTGCATCCCTCTCTCTCTCTCTCTGCCTGCCTCTCAGTCTACTGTGATCTCTCTCTGTCAAATAAATAAATAAAATCTTAAAAAAAAAAGAGAGAGAGAGAGAGAGCATGAGCACATGCACAAGTGGGGGAAGGGGCAAAGGAAAGAGAGAATCTCAAGCGGACTCCCTGCTCTCACGATCCTTGAGATCATGACCTGAGCCAAGATCACAGGTTCGATGCTTAACTGACTAAACCACCCAGGTGCCCCTACCATTGTGGTTTTATTCACATTTCCCTAATGACTAATGATGTTGGGCATATTTTCACATCTAGTGATAAAAAATACTTGCCAATTAATATTTGAAGGATTTATATCTAGAATGTGAAAAGAACTTTCAAAACCCAATAATAAGAATATAATCCAATTAAAAAAATGGGCAAAATATTTGAACAGACTTAGCCAAAGATGAAATACAGAGGACAAAGAAGCACAAGAAAAGAACTGGGTTCACACAGATGATCTCCGTACCTCAAGATCTTTAAGTTAATCACATCTACAAAGTCTTATTTGCTGTGTTAGGTAACATACTTGTAGGTTCTAGGGATTAGGACATGGACATATCTGAGGAGCTACTATCTACACAAGCGGCATCTCACAAATTTTGATATGTTGTGTTTTCACTTTCATTCTATTCTATTTTTTAATTAACATACAATGTATTTATTTGTTTCAGGGGTACAGGTCTGTGAATCATCAGGCTTACACAATTCACAGCATTCAACATACCACATACCCTCCCCAATGTCCATCACCCAGCCACCCTCTCACTACCTCCCAACGTCCCAACAACCCTCAGTTTGTCTTGTGAGATTAAGAGTCTCTTATGAGGGGGGGAGACAAGATGGCGGGGAACTAGGAGGATGCTCTGGTTCAACCTGTCCCCTAAAGTGAGCTGATTACCTACCAAGGAACTCCGATCACTCATGAAATCAGCCTGAGATCAAAATTCTACTCGTCAGGATCTCTACGGGGGCAGAAGACGCCAGTGGGATGTCAGGATCTCTACGGGGGCAGAAGACGCCA
>PISX010032522.1:0-16115 GCA_004024625.1 Mellivora capensis
TATTGAAGAGACTGTCTTTTTTCCACTGTATATTTTTTCCTGCTTTGTCGAAGATTATTTGACCATAGAGTTGAGGGTCCATATCTGGGCTCTCTACTCTGTTCCACTGGTCTATGTGTCTGTTTTGATGCCAGTACCATGCTGTCTTGGTGATCACAGCTTTGTAGTAAAGCTTGAAATCAGGTAATGAGATGCCACCCGTTTTACTTTTGTTTTTCAGCATTTCCTTAGCGATTCGGGGTCTCTTCTGGTTCCATACAAATTTTAGGATTTTTTGCTCCAGCTCTTTGAAAAATACCGGTGGAATTTTGATGTGAATGGCACATTCACATCAAATTGTTCTAGGTAGTATAGACATTTTGTTCACACAGATTGTTCTAGGTAGTATAGACATTTTAAAACAGACTCCAAGCGGGTGTTTACCACTGCTAGTGTTCACTTCCCTCACGTGATTCCCTGAACTTAGGGCATTCCTTCCAGTTCGCCCTAATCCTTTAATAACATTAGTGGAGTTAGATCAGTCTGTATAATATGAATAGATGATTTCTGCAGAGTGTCCTAATAGCCTTTTTTAAAAAGCTACTATATGATTGTCATTAAGAACTACCAACAGCAGTAAAAAATAACAAACTAAAGAGACTAGTATTACAGTAAAACCAGGAGAAATAAATTACAGCTGCTTTTTTTTAAACCTTAAAATGTCCATCAAATGTTGAACTTTCTAATTCCTTGCTTCCACCTGAAAACCTTAATATACTAGCAGTTAAGAGACTTGGATTATGTTCTCTGCTTCATCTGTCCCCAGATGAAGGTCTTTACCACCATCTAAGCCTAGATTTGCTCATTTGAATATAGAGGGCCTATACAAGCTGATCTCTAAACACTATTTTTATTCTAATATTCTGTAATCCCATAATAAAATGTGAAATTACTGCTCTATGAATCTCTGGAAGTCTATTTTTCAAATTCTCTCAGTGAACATACATTACTTAGGTAATCAAAAAAAAAGTATTAAAACTGAATAGTGAATGATCGTACACATTTGCACAAATGTCCTCCCTGTCACAGAGCCAAGGAACAGTACCCAGAAATCAGACGAGAAGACATACACTTCAAATACACTATGAGTTTGCATGGCTCACAAATACACTGCCTTCTAAAGCTGTCAAAGTCATAACCTCTTTTTCAAACAGGAATAACCCAAGTCACATCCCTGCAATTTCTCTTTGAAATACTGTGTTACTATAAATGGCAAAGGTATATACTCTTAGGTAGTTGGTCATTAGGTCTGACCAAAGGAGCCATGACAAACGCTGTGGGGGAATAAGAATCAATGTATGTGCAAGAACAAAATACAGATTCAGAATAAGTGCAGGAAAAAAATTCACTACAAAACACTGGATCGACAGACTAAATGTTAGAGAGAAGGTGGCAGAATGGTAAAAAAATTCCAGATTGCAATTCAAGCAACTTCACTAAGCAAGGGGTTGGAGAAGGGACACAACACACTATAACATAAAATAAAGATGAATGTCACTATATTTGATAAACCCAAGTATTTCGTGGGCTTGGGACTCCCAGGCTGCTGGGGCTACGAGAAGCACAGCATACTTTGTTATCAAATTTCCTGCTGCCACTAACCAGCTGGGTACTACAGGCAAGAAAATTTCAGGACAAAGTGTTCAGTCCCTTCCAAGACACTAGACAATTATGCTGGCATGGCAACATGGTGTATTTCTGATGCTGCATGGTAGTAACCTGCCAGGGCTCAGTTCAAATGATTAATTAGCAAAATTCTCACATTCTTTCATTTTGGCAATAGAATATTCAGTCTCTCAATATTAAATAATTCAACAAACATGAATTTACCAGAAGAAAAACTAAGTCCATGGTCAGGGTAAGCCTATGACTAACATGTGGAATGAGATACAAAGAATTATATGGAATTATATAGTAACAATATGCATAGAGTTCTGCTTAGTTGGCACTAAATATATGTTTACTGATTTTCATTGTGTATAAATATCTTAAAGTCAAAGGCTATGAAGATCAGAAAAGAAAGCAGTTATTTCTAGCCTGGAAAAAAAATGGATATGGCTTGACGTCATTGTACAAATTAATCAGGAACTTAAATTGGCTTCACAAAATATATTCTACACAATATTTCCTCAGAAGTTTATCAATATTGGTATAATTCTGAATAAAATGTTTATATTCATGAACATTTGTTAGCACCTTTCAGGATAAAGAGAACAGGAGGGTGTAGCTTTCCTTTTTCAAAGAGACTATATATTTCCTTTTCCAGCTAAATACAATTACCAGCCTTTGTTTAAATGCTGATTGGAATAAACCAACTGTAAAAATGACACTTTGACGATAACGGAAGAAAACTGAAAATAGGGTATCAGAGTATATTCAGGGATTATTTTCAATTTGCTAGGTATAATAATGAATTGTGGGCATATTAGAAATAATTATTGAAATATCTGTGAGAAAAATGCATTATGTAAAATAATGTATGAAAAGACAACATAAAAAGTGTCGGGGGAATAGATAAAACAAGTTGGATAAAATGCTGTTAACATTTGAGGTTACATAACTAGTACAAAGGGGTTTTATATACTCTACTTTTTGTAGAAAGTTAAAAAATGCCCTATACTCTGTATGTAAAGCATAGTCTTGGCCTACTATAAACACTCAACCAAAGTTAGCAATTACATAGTATTATTGTTGTTGCTGTTGTTATTACTGTTACTAGTGTAAGCATTAGTGTGCTACTGTGAAAAATAAGTTTGAGCTTGGGAACCCTACCTCTGTCATTAACTAGCTAATACGATCTTGAGCAAATATTTTAACCTTTCTGAGTTTTAGAAGGCTAATTTGTAAAATGTGGAAATATTTACCCCATGGGCGCCTGGGTGGCTCAGTGGGTTAAGGCCTCTGCTTTCGGCTCAGGTCATGATCCCAGGGTCCTGGGATCGAGCCCCACATCGGGCTCTCTGCTCCTCAGAGAGCCTGCTTCCTCCTCTCTCTCCCTGCCTGCCTCTCTTGCCTACTTGTAATCTCTGTCAAATAAATAAATAAAATCTCAAAAAAAAATATTTACCCCAAAAGGCTGTTGTAGAACTAAATGAGATTTTTAAAAAAAGGAAATTGGAAATTAAAAAATGTACAAACATTACCATTTTTAACCCTTACTCATAAGAAACCTAATTCAATTGTACATGAAATCAAATACATATCACAAAAACTTTAAAAGAGTGACAAATACTATAAAATTTCAGGAAAAATCAAGATTATTTCTATTTGGGGAAGACTTAAGAAAGGCTTCACTGAAGAAGAAACATCTGAGCTTTTGAAAACTGGCAGGATTTTCCTTGGCAAAGACAAGGGGAAGCTCTGTATGAAGCAAACAATATGAAAAATGACAGGGGGTAGAGGGGACAAAAAGGCCTGGTTTACTCTGGGTGGGTAAAAAACTCAAATTTGGAAGAACTAAAATTATAAAAGGGATTTGGAACCAGGTCACAGTTTGTTTTATTGTATCTGCCTATGAAAGAGATTTTATCTGATAGGCAAGGAGGAGCCACTTATAACTTTAAACAGGAAAATAAAATTAAAAGTTACTTTCTAATGATGAAACTGAAAAGAATACCTAAAGAATCAGCACTGTAAAAACATGAAGCACATGAAAGTCAGAGACAGAGAAGATATCCTATATGAAAGTGAGCCAGAGCTGAGTTTTCATTTGATAATGAAGACATAACACAATAGAATTTTGTTAAGAGCAAACAATATGAACTATGGAATCCAAGGAGAGCCTAAGTGTGAAAATTTCACCAGACTGCTATTATTGGTAAAATGATACAAAGGGCTGGCTCAAAAATGAAGAAAGAAACAAAAACAAAAACAAAACAAAACAAAAAAAAGGAAGGAAGGAAGGAAGGAAGACAGGAAGGAAGGAAACAAATCTGGCAAATTACTAGATTATATTCATTCAGAAGTCATTGTGAATTATTATGTCTCATTAATATAAATTAAAATTTGATGACTTGCTTTGTAATTTTATCTAACTTTATATATAGATGCTTATATTTTTATCCCCTAAAATGTCACATATTACAAAAATGAGTCTTATGTAAGGGGATACCTGAGCATTTATAGAACACTATATTGCTGGAAGAATTCTTACTTCAAATATGTGATAATATGCAACTGTCTCTCAAAAGTCAAACGTTCTTACATAAAATTATAAGTTTATTCTTAGGGAGTTTTTAAACAGCAACAAAAAGTATGTACCTGTAGGTTGATTCTATAACCCCAAATATTCACAATCAATATTTTGTGTACCAAACAGAATACAACCCCTCTATAAATCAAAAGAAAAGAAAATATGGGAAGAAAAGAGTTGGGACAGAAGAAGCATCACTGAGTCAAAAATAAATAAGCATTTCTCTTTTTCCATCTCAGTACAGATAAAATAAATAGAAACTCAAGCTATGATTTAAAAAAAAAAAGCCAGCCTGAGAACTCCTAATTGCACGAAAGGCACATGCAATGTTATAATTATAGTCGTGGAAAATAATGCGCGTAGCAGCACACATAAGTTATGCTACAGTATGCAGCATTAGTCCTAAGTAGGGCCGTGTGTAATTTCCGGCACCTATCCCTTCTGGCTGACAGGGAGCAATTCTGCTTCTCGTACTGGAAAGTTGCCGCATTGTGCCATAAAATCTGACACAGAAAATTGAAAGGATTAAAAAAAATCAATTTACTTCACCAAAACAGGATGTGGGCTACTTCATTTTGCAATGTAAGTGATGTTTATGTAACTGTTTTCAGCTTTCCAACAGTTATAAAACCTTGTCTAATATCAGTTTTCTTCGAAGAGATAGTATTATACGGAAAGAAAAGGTGTGATTGGGCTTGTAAAGACGATAAACCTTGAGACACTTCAAGATCACCACTTGCTCTTGAATTTGCTCGTAGCAAAAGCTGCTCCTGGTAACAGAGCAATCTTTCGAGACATCTCTAAAGGTATAACTTCAACTATGAAAAAGTTTCTTTCCTGGACTTCAGCCAGTTTCTAGTTTGCAAACAGAAGGCTAGGTAGACTGTATGCATCTACAGGAAGTTTGTATTAAGAACATTCATCACACTTTATTGTGGAATTATACCAGCCCGCTACTGGCTTCTCTGCCAATACTGAATCCCCAAAGCTATACTTCTGATTTTTTTTTTTTTTGAGTAGTCATCACTCATTTCTAATGTTTTGGAAGGAGAAAGAAAGGAGCCTGAGCAACTGCTAAAAATAGTTTATGGAGGTTCAAAATAAACCATGTGGGGGTGCCTGGGTGGCTCAGTCAGTTAAAGGGCTACTCAGGTCATATCCCAGGGTCTTGGGATGGAGCCCCGCATGAGCTCCCTGCTCAGTGGAAAGTCGGCTTCTCCTACTCCTTCTGCCCCTCTTGCTGCTCATATATTATCTCTCTCTCTCAAATAAATAAACGAAATCTTAAAAAAAAATAAAGATCAAACAAAGCAAATCATATGATTAAAGTAGGCATTTTCTCACTTGTCACTATGCATTTGAGTGAAAACACCAGTGACATCGCCCCATCAGATTCAGCAGTCCTCATTCTACTTCTCTGCCTTTTTCCTGTATTTGTTATTTTCTTTCACAAGATAGAAATAAGGGGGCAGATGAGAAGGTACACAGATTATTGAGAGGTGCTGAAATGCCACTGATAAACAAAGCAAGGCATTTTCAAAGCTGCTGATGAGTTACTATGGCCTGAGTTACTATGGCTGTAAAAGCACACACTCCTGAAAAAGAAATCTAGATGATCAGAACTCTGAGGCAAGCACAGGGAAAGAGAATGCGAAACTCCATTCCATCCTTGGCAAAACACATCTCTGTAGGGTTCTTGCTCTGCATTTGCCAACAAATACAGCAGGCGGCTTCACACTGCTTTGTACGTATCAAATGGAAGCAGTCAAGAGTCTAACTTTAATGAACCTGGAGGGCATCATACAAAGTGAAATAAGCCAGAGAGAGAAACACAAACACTATGTGGTATCACTTATATGTGGAATTGGGAAAAAAAAAAAAAAGTCAAACTCAGAAACAGAGTAGAGAATGGCTGGGGGTAGGGTAACAGGGAGAGGTGGGTGAAAGGTACCAAATTTCATCTATAAGATGAACAGGCTCTGGGGGCGCCTGAGTGGCTCAGTGGGTTAAGCCTCTGCCTTCAGCTCAGGTCATGATCCCAGGGTCTTGGGATCGAGCCCCGCATCGGGCTCTCTGCTCCGCGGGGAGCCTGCTTCCTCCTCTCTCTCTCTCTCTCTCTCTGCCTCTCCACCTACCTGTGATCTCTGTCTATCAAATAAATAAATAAAATCTTTAAAAAAAAAAAAGATGAACAGGCTCTGATTTATTCAGCAAACATTTGTTGAATGTCTACTGCATGCTACTCAAAAATAACTAAAGCTTTTCTCAAGGGGTTCTCTGTGTAGTAGAGATGGCAGGTAGATCCATAAGTCTAAGGCAAGTCAAAGGAAATCGGTAAGTGGGCTGCAATCACAGCTCAGGGAATGGGGCCAAAGCTTCAGGCCTGTGTTCAGGAAGACTTTATTAAAGAAGCATATTATAGAATATTATAGCCAGAGGGACCTTACAAAGTACCAATTCCAATCCCATCATTTTACAGATAAGGGAAAAAAGAGAGAGAGAGAGAAGAGAAAAGAAAAAGACCACTGAAGAGTAATGACAATGTAGCTAATATCACCTAAAGAATTGAAGAATCTGGATGAGAAGGTAGGTCTCTGGATTCCCAACTTTGTGCTTTTCTGATCCTGTCAGTGTATAAACCTATCCAGTTGAATGGGCCACTTAACTATTTACTCTCTTCAGTAGGCCCTCCCTAGATTCTATCTAACTTATTTGTTTCCTTCACTGACAGTTGCAAATTTATAAAATAAGGAATTCAGTCAATGAGAGCACATCGCCACTCTGGGGTTGGAAGGATTTCAAAAGGCAAAGATGAGGAAAGAAGAGAGAGTGCTGGTAAAGGTCAAGGCTGGGATATGACACTGATAAGAAGATCCGTTTTGAAAACAGTGTTAAATGTACCTGAGGACAGAAGTTTGAGGAGAGGGCTGAGACAGGTTGTAAACACAGTGGGATTAGACAATGCAGGACATCAAACAGTCTAAAAGAGTTAGTCTTGTCTACGAGATAATTCCATGAACACATGAGCAGAATTTACTGAGTAAATCTGTAAGTTCCTTCAACACTGGTACTATTACATGACACTGATGGTCTTAGAGGTTTCTAAAGAATGAACAGAAGACCCTTCTGATATGAAAAAGCCAGTTAAATGTAGCCCAGGTCATACTGAATACAAACTCCCTCTGTCAATTTTTCTTTCTCCAAAGCTGAGGTGACAGAACAAGGACAAAAGAAGGCAAGACACTATGATCTGCTGATGAAAGGTGCCATCTGTGCCAGCAGTGACTGAGAGGCATTTGTGGGCTCCTTGCCTCCAGCCTTGCTCCTCCTGAGAATCCTCAACCTGCCAGCTCTACCCGCCGGCTGCGGAGCCAACCTGAGGCAAGCCTGAAAATCAGTGGGATCTCCTATCCTCACCAGGTGCTGGGGTCCAGGCACGGACCTGCAGAGTGGTCGCTGCTCTTCCCTCCACCCCACTGTCAAGTGCTTTGTCCTGCTGCCTTGTTCTCTTCTTTGGGACTGGAAATAGACTAGCAGTGGCACACCAGATTTCCCGTCAACATCTGTACAGAGCTCTAGAGTAATTTCAAAGCACACTGCCCCTTTTCCATTTATCATGAAGTAGAAGCAAACCACTGCTCCACCTTACCCTCATCCTGCATAGCTCTCCTCAGTCCTCAGAGTCACGTGGCTCTTAGCTGAGTGTATGCTATTTTTATGTACAGGTTAGATATCAGAGAACCCAGCCTTGTAAGATAAGCAATTCGCCCACAGTTTCTACTGTGGGAGAGGGTTCCTACTGCACCTCTAGCCAGCTAACATCCAAACCTGTGCATTCAATCAGTAAGCCATTCAACTGGCCTGTTAAAAAAAAAAAAATCAACACTTTAAATTGTAAGTTTAAGAGTCTAAATCTATAAAGAATATATATTTTTATAAGTTTAAAAAAAAGGAAAAATTAGGATCAAATGCCTTCTGAAAGTTTATTAAGTCTGATTATTCAACTGGGGAACATTATCAGAAGATAATGATATCTATCTATATATCTATCTATAGATATATAAATAGAAAATGTCCAAACATTACCAGAAGCTTCTAAATAGAAAATGTCCATTCTCCATAAACACATGCTGAATATCTATTATGTAGCAGACACTGTTCTAGGAACTGAGGGTACAGAGATAAGCAAAAGAACTATGGTCCCTGCCCTTGAGGATCACATAGGTAATTTGGAAAGACAATCACTCTCTATATAACCAGACTATATAAAAATGACTAGTGTGATAGTGGGATGAAAGGGAGATAGAGGGGTGTAAAAGTAGGGGAAACCTAACTTGGCTAGGAACAAGGGAAGACCCCTTAGGAGTTAGGGGAAGGGGGTGAGAAGGGGACTGGGAGTGCTCTGTGTAGAGAAGAGCATGCACCAAGGACCAGGGCAGAGATAAGAAACTGAAGGAAGTTCACAGTGGCTCAAGCTACCACTGAGTCAGACAAAGAAGGGAGGGAGCCAAGCCTCAGTACTAGAAAGGCGGGCAGAAGCCTGATCCTGCAGGACACCATTAGCCATACTGAAGACTATACCTAAGAGCAACAAGAAGCCAATTTAAGCAAAAAAGAGAGACTTAGATTTTAGTTTGACAAGTATCACCTGGCTGCAGATTGAAGGGCAGATCAGAGTGGGAGCTATATTGGCAAAGCACTGCCATAGTCCGGAGGACAGGCGATGGTGAGCTGGGCTAGGGTGACAGATGTGCGAAAGAAGAGTCGAAATCTGTGAGGCAGAATGGACAGAACTCGATGGGTGACTGAATGGTGATTTCAGCTGTGAGATAATTCTAAATTTTAGAAGGTGGAAGATAATCTGTGCTTAATTAAAGCAGTCATTTAGTAGGAAACGAAGAATCACCTCTAAAAATGTATCCCAACAAGGAGAAAAAACTTACTGCTTTTAGGCTCGTTATCATTTATACATTAACCTGAGTTCCAGCCACATATAACTCACCTGGTTACCAACCAATAATAGGTGCTCTCCGAGAAGAAAGTCTTTCAGCATGTCTTCCATCACTACCATGTGCTAGAAAAAAAGAACTAGAAGTTAATTGTGTTTTGTATAATCCAGATGGAATAATAAAGTTAACAACGAAGATGTCATCATGCTAAGTAAAGCATCTAGAGTTTCAGTTCAAGATGGCAGTGTGAGATCCTGAACTCACCTCCTCCCATGGACACGCAGATTGTACAGCAACATATGAAGTCATTTAATTAAACATGCATCTTGGGGCCTAGCTGTAACCCTTTCTAGAGGATATGTGCTCACCCTCTACGACACTCCAAAGCACTAGTGTATCCTGGAGGGGAGATTACACGCATCTGGTGTCCTGGTTTGCATGTCTGGTGCCCTGGTTTCTGCAGCTGTCACCCCACAGACACTCCTTAATCACATGGTGGCTGGGGGGGGTGGTCTTGTATTTCTGGGTCCCATGGGACTATGGCAATTGTAAAGGTGGTTCTAGGCAGGCTACCAGCCCAGGACACTGCATGGACAGTAGACTGAGGCACAATCCTCAGTCTGTGAAGGAGGCCTTTGCTTGTCCTGGAGCTTCAGCCTGAGGAGCAAGCTTTGGGTCTGACATACATTTAGAGGCCATTGGATCACTCTCAAGGAACACAGGCTATGGGTGCCATCTTGCCTCTCTTTCTTTCTTGGCCTTGCCTGAGTTCATCAATATCACCCAGGAAAGGGCTTATACACTTGTCTGGAACCCCAACCTCTAGGGTTGTCACCCAGTGGACACCTCCAGATCACCTGGCCTTTGTGGTCAGTGAGGCTTCCAGTCGTAATACTCAGGACTGTATATATTTGCATACTTTTAAAAACTAACACCTGAGGATGTGGTTTCCAGTCAGTCTGGATCTAAGCGCTGAGATACTCCCATGTGGGATACAGAGATCTTTGCACATCCTCAATTACTGGGAACTATTAAAAATATAATGGGCAGCTTGGACAAGCACAAAGATTTAAGAGCCAATGAAGAGCTAAGGCAGGGTTGAATGACAAGGTTCATTTGCATGAGGCCACTCCTTTGAAAGACTAGGAAAAGTAGTCATCTCACATACTGTATAGAAATCAATACAGTCAAGCAAAATGCAATAACAGAGGATGTGTTCCAAATGGAAGAACAAGATAAAACCTCAGAAATAAAAACTTTAATGAAATGACATAAGTAATTTACCTGATAAAAAGTTCAAGTGATGGTCATTAAGATGCTCAGCAAACTGAGAAGAATGGATGGATGCAGTAAGAACTTCAATAAAGAGATAGAAAATATTTTTTAAGAAAAGTGTCAAACAGAAGTCACAATGTTGAAGAATACAATAACTGAACTGTAAAGGTTCAACAGCAGACCAGATGAAGCAAGAGAAAGGATCAGTCAACTCAAAGACAAGACAGTGGAACTAACCCAATCAAAGCATCGAAAAGAAAAAAAGAATTACAAAAAATAAAGATACTTTAAATGACTTAAGAGACAACATTTCATGGACTAACATTTGCACCATAGGATCCCAGGAAGAAGAGAGAGAAGAAGAGGCAGAAATTGTATTTGAAAATATAAAAGCTGAAAACTTCTCTAATAACGGGAAGGAAACAGACTTCTAGATACAGGAATCCCAGCAAGTCCCAAATAAGAGGAACCTAAGGACACCTACACCATGATACGTTGTAATAAAAACGTCAAAAGTAAAAGACGAGAGGAGAATACTAAAAGCAGCAAGAGAAAAGAAACGTGATATATATAAGGGAACACCCATAAGGCAATCAGCAGATTTTTCAGCAGTAATATTGCATGCCAGAAGGGAGTGGCATGATATATTCCAAGGACTGAAAAAAACCTTGCCACCAAGAAGACTCTACCTGGCAAAGTTATCACTCAGAAGTGAAAAACAGATAAAGAGTTTTCCAGAGAAGCTAAAGCTAAATGAGTCATCATCACTAACTCAGCCTTACAAGAAATGTTAAAAGGACTTTAAGCTGAAAAGAAAGTGTGCTAATTAGTATTAAGAAATCATATTAAGGGGGCACCTGGGTGGCTCAGTGGGTTAAGCCTCTGCCTGAGGCTCAGGTCATGATCTCAGGGTTGGGATCGAGCCCCGCAATGGGCTCTCTGCTCAACAGGGAGCCTGCTTCCTCCTCTCTCTCTGCCTGCCTCTCTGCCTACTTGTGATCTCTCTCTCTGTGAATAAATAAATAAGATCTTTAATAAAAAAAATAAATAAAATCTTTAAAAAAAGAACACATATGAAAATAAGTCTCACTGGAAAGTAAATATATATGATAGATTAATCACTTATAAAGATAGTATGAAGGTTAAAAGTCAAAAGTAGTAAAAATAGCTATAAATATGATACTTAGTTGAGGGATATGCAAGATAAAAAGTGCAAAATGTGACAGCAAAAACATAAAACATGGAAGGGAGCAAGTACATTGAGATTTACAACGGGATTAAACTTAAGTTGTTATCAGCTTAAAATAGGCTGTTGTAGATAAATTATACGTAAGCATCATGGTAACTACAAAGAAATAACCTATAGTAAATTCACAAAAAGTAGAAAGAGAATATAAACATAACAAAGCATCTGACAACATTCAACATCCATTTATGATTAAAAAAACCCTCTCAACCAAGCAGTATAGAGGGAATATATCGCATAATAAAAGTCATGTATGACAAGCTCACAGCCAACAACATACTCAATAATAAAAAGCTCAAAGCTTTTCCTCTAGGATCAGGAACAAGACAAGGATGCCCATTCTCACCACTTTTATTCAACAAAGTACCAGAGAAATGAGGCAAGGAAAAAAAAAAAAAAGAAAAAAGGAAATAGGAAAGGAAGAAGCAAACCTGTCACTGTTTGCAGGTGGTGGTATTAATATACAGAAAACCCTAGAGACACTAACGCAAAGCTGTTAGAATAAAAAAATTCAGCAAAGCTGAAAGATATAAAATCAATATCAAAAAAATCTGTTGTTTTTCTATACTAATAATGAACCATCAGAAAGAGATTGCATCAACAATTGCATCAACAAGAATAAAACACCTATGAATAAATTTAACCAAGGAGGTGAAAGACCTGCATATTGAAAACTACAAGACATTAATGAAAGAAACTGAAGACCCAAATAAATGGAAAGACATTCCATGTTCATGGATTAGAACAATTAATGTTGTTCAAATGTCATACTACCCAGAATAATCTAAATGTTCGATGCAATCTCTATCAAAATTTCAATGGCATTTTTCACAGAAACAGAACAATCTTAAAACTTATATGGAATCATAAAAGATCCTAAATAGTCAAAAAGTCATGAGAAAGAAGACCAGAGTTGAAAGCATCACACTTTCAGATTTCAAACTATATTACAAAGTTATAGTAATAAAAAAAGTTATAGTAGTCAGTAAAAAAAAGCTGTAGTAATAAAAAAGCTACAGTAGTCAATCAAATTATAATATTGTCAGAAAAAGAGACACATAAATCAATGGAACATAATAGAGAGCCTAGAAATAAACCCATATGCATCAATGGTCAATTTTAACTTACTAAAAAGGAGTCAAAAAGGAAGAAAACAATGGAGAAAGGACAGTTGCTTTGATAAATGGTGTTGGGAAAATGGACAGTCACATGCAAAAGAATGAAACTGGATCACTATCTTCCACCATACACAAATATTAACAAAAATATATTAAAGACTTGAATGTTAGGCTCTGAAAACATAAAACTCCTAGAAGAAAACACAGATGGTAATAAGCTCTGTGATACAGGTCTTAGTGATGATTTTAGAATCTGTCACCAAAAGCACAAAGAACGAAAACAAAATTAAACAAGTGGGACTCCATCCAACTAAGCAGCTTCTGCGGAGTGAAGGAAACCATCAACAGAATGAAAAGGCAACGTAGTGAGTGGCAAAAAAATATTTTCAGATCATGTATCTGATAAGGGGCTAATAACCAAAATATGGAAAGAACTCATACACCTCAACAGTAAAAAAAACAACCAGTCCAAGTAAAAAATGGGCAGAGGATCTGATTAGAGACATCTAGGAAGACTTACAGAAGACCAATGGGTATATGGAAAAATGCTTTATATCACAGTCATTGAGAAATGTAAATCAAAACCATAATAAGATGTCACCTCATATCTATTTGAATGGCTATTATCAAAAAGACTAGAGATAAGTGTTGGTGAGAATGTGAAGATAAGGGAAACTGTGTATTGCTGGTGGAATGTAAACTGATGTAGCCACTATGAAAATCAGTATAGAGGTTCCTCAAAAAATTAAAAATAGAACTATCATATGATCCAGCAATTCTACTTCCTGGGTATTTTTTTTTTAAGAAAATGAAAACAATTTTTTTGTTTGAATTTGAAAAGAGATTTGCACCGCCACAATCACTGCACCATTATTTACAACAGCCAAGGTATGGAAACAACCTACATGTCTACTGATGGATGAATGGATAAAGAAGATGTGGTATATATATACATGTATATGTATATATATATACACACATATATATTCCATTCCAATAATATTCCATTATGTATATGTATATACATAATGGAATATTATGTATATGTATATACATAATGGAATATTATTCAGCCATAAAAAGAATGAAATCTTGCCATTTGTAACAACATGGTTGGTCCTTGAGGGCATTCTGCAAAGTGAAAAAAGTCAGAGAAAGACAAATACTGTATTATCTCTTGTATATGGAATGTAAAAAATATATATATGTATATTTATAATATGTAAATAACATATATATGTACATGTACATATATATATAACATATATATACTAAAAAAATTAAATACCCAAGCACATAGATAGAGAAAACATATTGGTGGTTGCTAGAGGCTAGAGGTAGGGGTGGGAGAAATGGGTGAATTGTTTTTTTTTTTTTTTTTTAGTTTAAATACATTGAATAAAAAAGAAAGTAAAACATCTATTATAATAGACCATACTCAAAACAATTTGATTTAAAAAAATTTTTTTTAATTTTTTATAAACATATAATGTATTTTTATCCCCAGGGGTACATGTCTGTGAATCGCCAGGTTTACACACTTCACAGCACTAACCATAGCACATACCCTCCCCAATGTCCATTACCCCAACCCCCTCTCCTGATCCCCCTCCCCACAGGAACCCTGTTTGTTTTGTGAGATTAAGAGTCACTTATGGTTTGTCTCCCTCCCGATCCCATCTTGTTTCTTTTCTTCTTTTCCTACCCCCCCCAATCCCCCATGTTGCATCTCCACAACAATTTGATTTAAAAAAAAAAAACAAAAATTAATGCAGTGATTGTAAGTTATATAACCAGTTAGGTCACTGGTACTTAAAACTTGAAGTAGTCCGGAGAGCAGTCAAGATGGCGGAGAAGTAGCAGCTGAGACGACATCAGGTAGCAGGAGATCAGCTAGATAGCTTATCAAACCATTGCGAACACCTACAAACCCAACGGGACATCAAAGAGAGGAAGAACAGCAATTCTGGAAACAGAAAATCGGCCACTTTCTGGAAGGTAGGATGGCGGAGAAGTGAATCAAAAGCGACGGGAGGATAGACCGCGGAGGAGGGGCCGGCTCCCGGCAAGCGGCGGAGCAACGGAGCACTAAATTGGGACTTTTAAAAGTCTGCTCCACTGAGGGACATAACTCCAGAGGCTAAACCGGGGTGAAGCCCACACGGGGTCAGCGTGGCCCCAGGTCCCGCAGGGTCACAGAAGGATCGGGGGTGTCTGAGTGTCGCAGAGCTAGCAGGTATCGGAGCAGGAAGCCAGCTACAGAACAGAGCCGAGGAGTGAGCTCTCAGGTCGGGGTACCTTGAACTGGTCGCAGGCTGGGTGAGCTCGGAGCGCGGCCAGAGGCGAGGGAGATGGGAGTAGCCGGGGCTTTTCTCTGAGGAGTGGAGCCCCGAATCTCAGCTCTTCTGGGCCGGAGACTAGGAGGCCGCCATTTTCATTCCCGTCCTCCAGACCCTACGGAAAGCGCTCAGGGAACAAAAGCTCCCGAAAGGGAAACCGAGCGGATTACTCAGCCTGGCCCCTGGTAAGGGCGGTGCAGCTCTGCCTCGGGCAAAGACACTTGAGAATCACTACAACAGGCCCCTCCCACAGAAGATCAAAAGAAATTCAGCCAAGTCTAAGTTCACTTAACAAGGAGAGCAGCGGAACTCCAGAGGAGGAGAAAGCAAAGCACGGAATTCATGGCTTTCTCCCCATGATTCTTTAGTCTTGCAGTTAATTCAATTTTTTCTTTAAAGGGCATTTTCCTAGGGTCTTTGCCAGCCTTTTAGTATTTTATCTGCTCCTTCATATAATCTTATCCGGAAAAAATGACAAGGCGGAAAAACTCACCACAAAAAAAAGAACAAGAGACAGTACCAAAGGCTATGGACCTAATCAATACAGACATTGGGAATATGTCAGATCTAGAGTTCAGAATGAAATTCTCAAGGTTCTAGCCGGGCTTGAAAAAGGCACAGAAGATATTAGAGAAACCCTCTCTGGAGATATAAAAGCCCTTTCTGGAGAAATAAAAGAGCTAAAATCTAACCAAGTTGAAATAAAAAAAGCTATTAGTGAGGTGCAATCAAAAATGGAGGCTCTTACTGCTAGGATTAACGAGGCAGAAGAAAGAATTAGTGATATAGAAGACCAAATGACAGAGAATAAAGAAGCTGAGCAAAAGAAGGACAAACAGCTACTGGACCACGAGGGGAGAATTCGAGAGATAAGTGACACCATAAGACGAAACAACATTAGAATAATTGGGATTCCAGAAGAAGAAGAAAGAGAGAGGGGAGCAGAAGGTATATTGG
>PISX010032523.1:0-16144 GCA_004024625.1 Mellivora capensis
TAAAACATGGGTTAAGACTTAAGAGTGCACTTATCTTGATGAACACTGAGCAATATATGGAATTGTTGAATCACTATATCATACACCTAAAACTAATAGAAACTGTATGTTAACCACACTGGAATTAAAGTTAAAAAATTTAAAAAATTAAAAAATATATTTTTATTTATTTTTAAGAGATTTACTTATTTATTTGAGAGACAGAACATACACAAGGAGGAGGGGCAGAGGGAGAAGCAGACCTCCCCACTGAGCAGGAAGCCTGATGCAGGGCTTGATCCCAGGACACTGGGATCATGATCTGAGCTTGAGCAGAAGGCAGATGCTTAATCAACTGAGCCACTCAGGCAGCCCTCAAAATTAAAAAAAAAATAATAAAAAGAATCAACCAAAAACAAAAGGAAAAAAGAGAATGTCATTGGCTAATTTTGGGATTTAGTTTAAGCATTTTATACTTGTTTCCCATTTTTCTGGATAGGCAATAACCCATTTAAAATAGCAAATGGTGTTTTCATAAATATTTTTTAAAATTTAATTTTTATCTGGTCAGGTCCTCAATCAAAAAATTGTCATTAACTGGTAAAATATTTGATATCCTACAATGTGCTTTAAACTTTTTCATCTGCATCCTCAAATATGCGAAGGAAATAATTTTTTTCATGGGGAAATTCAGTTTGTTATATAAATTTGTTCAGGGCTTGGCCTGCAGAAGGCAGAAAGACCAGGTACATATTTTCTGACATCTCTTGCTCTCAGCAAATAGATATCAAACCACAACAGGGAGATATCTGCTTTTCGTTTCAGATATCTTAGAAAACAGTTTATAAGTCATAAATCAAATCTGATATTGTTTGGTCATAGATATAAGGATCAAAAGAAGAATGTAAAAGTCAAAGTAAGAATAAGGGCAAAAAGAAACATGAATTCATTTTTATTGGTCTTGTTTTATTAGCAGATTTGACAAAAGAATTTCATAACATGCTTTCTGCCAGTTCATTGCTTGACTCTGGCTTTGATGATTGCTGGCACTTCCATAAGCCCAGTGGACTTTATGGTGAGGAAAACTGACTCTGTTGTTAAGTAAATGTCAAGATAAACTCAGTGAGGGTTTTTAAGAGATTTAAACCTTGGATTACAAACACAGCAGAAGTAAGGAAAACACATATTTTGACATTCAGCTTTCAGAGGTGAAGACCTCATCATTTTACTAGCAATGACCTGTTAACTAACAATCATGGTCTCGAATATTTGAGACCCTCCAGCTTAGAAAATAACTAATATTTGCTTCTCAACCTTGGAGTCCATAGCAATACTGCATAATTCCAGGCTTCATCATCTTCAAACAAGACACTAACTTATTTATTTAATTTTTACTACAATCGAGAAGTATCATTAGCAAATAGTGTTGCATAATCTAAAAGATGATTTCCAAGAAAGTTGATTGACTAATGTTACCAACTAAATTGTGTCCCTTCACTGAAATGCATATGTGAAAACCCTAATCCCTAATGTGACCTATCTAAATATGGAATCTTTAGGAGATAATTAAAGTTAAACCAGTTAGTAAGGTTGGAGCCCTAATCTGATAGGACTGTGGCCTGAGAGGAGGAAGAGTCTCTCTCTCTTACTGTCTCTCTCTCTGTTTTTCTCCTGCCATGTGAGAACATAGTGAGAAGGCAGCCATCTGAAACCAGGAGGGAACTCTCACCAGAAACTGAATTCTGCTGGACCTCCATCTTGGAGTTTTCAAGCTCTAGAGCTGAGAGAGAACAAATTTTAGCTGTTTAAGCCATTCAGTCTATGGTATTTTGTAAGGGCTGCCTTAGCTAGGAAGACAATTAATTTGCATTACGCAACTGTCTTAATTTTATGCAGGATATATGAGAATAACACCTCCTTGAAGTACTTTTAAGTCTTTCACCAAAGGAAAAACAAAAAAAAGCAGCAAACAAAATAAAAGACTAGAGATGTTGGTAATTGATCCTGAAGTCAAATCTCCCTTCACTTGCCTTTTATAGTTAAGGATGAGCATAGCATGGCTTTCCTCCTTTCAGCAGACCAGAACTTCTTAAAAAACATATTCCATTTTTCAAAGGTTAAGGCTTTCTTTCAAGTTGTGTACTGTAGATGCTTAATTAGATAAAGACTCAGTATTATGTTGGTAAGATTATGTTAAGATAAAGCTCATAACTGAACTTTTCTTTCTTCTTTTTCTCTGCCTTTCACCCATGTAAACCTTGTTTGCTTCAAATAAAGTTTCTAATTGTTTATCTGATCTTTGTTCTTTTTGTATGATTTTGATTTTATGATAAAAAAACCTCAACTTTCTATTTGTATTTTACCCTTTTTTGTTTGTTTGTTTTTTTTGGACTGTGAGAAGCCTCACCAAATTACCTGTGAAAAAACAGTTACTCTTTGGCCAAAGAATTCATGTGGAAGGAAAAGAATGTAGAAGATATTGGATTTAATGATATGAGTAGAAAATAGCATACTGCTTTTTAAGTATATTGGGCCTTCTTCTAAGGCAATTTGAGTTTGTAATGATATCTGCATATGTTCAAATAATTTTTAGTTTTTAGTTATTAATTATGAAATTAGTGAGGTTGTTTATAATATATAACAAAAACTACCAGATGGAAGATATTTGTATAAAAAGTACATATGGAAGCTTCAGGCTGCAGCAGAGTCAACTTGGGCGCAAAATTTGATACTGTTTAATCATTTTATCCTGGATGGTGAAAGGAGGGATGTCTCCTGTGTATGTGCTTATCAGAAAAGATCATGTTCTATGTGCCAGAATGGAATGATGGTAGGAGTGGGGAGATCCGTCTCTCCTTTTGTTTGTCTTTGTTTGCTAGGTTAGATTTTATTTAACTTTGACTGAACTTAAATGATTTTGATTACTGACAAGAGCCTAGTGGCTAAAAATTCAGGCATTTATAAGAAAACTCCAAATAATGTCTTTCCTTTGTCTCTGAACACTAACCGGGTGGAGAAGTTGTCTTTTGAGAGTAGCACTGGCAGAATGTGGTCTTTATCATTCCTGGACTCTACCTAGTGAGGCAACATATTCAAATGTTTGAATGTCTGTAATGGGCACACTAGATTTCTTATGCCTCCATTGTGTACTCCTTATCGGGTTTTTCCCCTGTGCTGGGTCCTGGGGTTGAATCATGAATCTGTAATTTGAGAAGGGATAGGAGAGGGAAGTCCTGGAAAAAAAAAAAAGGATAGGGGAATAAAAGGGATAAAAGAAAGAGAGTTTCTTTTCTTTAGGCCCTCGTGGATTGAGGAGAGAGAAGGATGCAAAGCTGGCAAAGAGTTCTTTTGTTATGCACCTTTCTGGACTGCTGGCCTCTTACCCTGCAAATCCACACTCAAGGGTAGAGTAGGGGTTTGTAGAAACATCCAGGCAGATATATGGGGTCTCTAAGAAGACTGGGGGGAGCTGTAGTCCCATTTTGCCATATCTCAGTCACCCATTCAGGGAGCAGACTCAAGTGGCCTCACCTCTGCAGAAACCAGGCAGGAGTCCAGGGTCCATTCTTGCTACATCAGGACCTACCCCAGACTATTGTGGGGATGGTGCACATTCCCTCACTCAGTCAGATGACATTGGAAGAGAGGAGGGTGAGGGAACTCTCAAAGACCATGCATTTCCCTAGGAACACTAAGCCATCCAAAAGAACTATTTAAACCAGAGCCAATATGGAGCTAAACTTTAAATAGACAGAGTATTTGAACTGGTGGAGAATATTCAATGTAGAAGAGATAGATTTTCTTAATCAAGAATTCCAATATTTCTTAGTACCTAGAGGAGCCAGGAAGATTGTTAGCTCCAGAAATTGAGGTAGTGTGTTTATTTGCAGATCTCAGTACAATATGAGTATAATTGCACTTCTGATATAAATGATTTGATTTTCATAAAATTATGACTGTCCCATGATGGTGGCATAGGCCACTTTTCTGGGTCATGTTTCATTTATATTTGTTAAACACGTGGTTGACCTAGCTTTAAACATATATTGGTCTTTGAAGCTCTCACAAATAGAGTTGTTTGCATTGACTGAATAATTTTTCATCTTTTCTTAACCCTAAATTTTTATGTGCTTGTATAATTGAGGTGATTCTGAAAAATGCCTTCATTTTGTCAGACATTAAGAAACAATATAGTGGAGAGAAGACTGGACAGTGAGTCAAAATAAACTCTGACTCAATTAGGGAGGAAGTGTTTTTCTGAATGCCTGAATAAATCACTGTGCTTCTTTGAGCCTCAGTGTTTTCATCTGTAAAAAATTCATTGCTTTATCCCATTTACTCTTAGAAATTTATTACTATAAAAGACAAAGTAATTCCCTCTATGGACTTAAAGAAGAAGAGGACTGAAACCTTCTCTTAAAGAACTCCAGTATTGGAAGCCTGGGCAAAAAGGAATGATTTGTTGATGGAAACAAATCATTTCCATGATGGAAACTGAAAACAGAGTGCAAAGAGGTGGGAGAAAAACCAAGAGCATACACTATCATGAAAGCCAAAGGAAAAGCATTTCAAGGAGTGGTGAACTGTTTCGGCTTTTACTGCTAAAGCTTAAGCACAATGAAAACTGAAAAGTAACTGCTGTGTTTAACAGTGTGGCGTACACTGATGGCTAGTCAAAGTGTGATAGGAGGGAGTGGTTGGAATAGAACCCAGACTGTAGAAAGTAAAGAAGGTGATGAGGAAAGGGAAGTAATGAATATAAAGCCACACTTCTTAGAAAATTGGCTGTAAAGGGAAATAGGACAGTAGCTAAAGGGGAATTGAGGGAAGGTTTTAAAGGCAAGAGAGATTTGAGACTGTTTATAACACTGATGGAAAAGTGGGGCAAGTGGAGAACCCAGTACCTAAGAGACAGTTCCTGATAAAGCAGCGGAGTATGGGCTCTGGTGCACGGGTTAGATAGTGACCTTAGAAGAGAAAAGAAGCACCTTCTTTGTATCAATAGTCCAAGAGGGGAAGGTGGGAAAATTATAAGCCGGTATATAGATTCCCTGTGGGGCGTTTGAGTCCCTTTCCAATGGTGTGCATTTTCTTTACTATGTAAGAGACACAATCATTTGCTTACAATGAAATGAGAGATCTGGGATAGGTTATGGGGGAAATGGAAGATTCAGTTAGAGTAGAGGTAATTAAAAATGGTTGTAAATAATTAGCTGAGTAGCAAAAGCAGGCCAGGCTAAAGGGCCAGTTAGGGTTGTTGGTTCATGCTTTATATAAAATTCCATCTTCCTTATTAGAACACTCAGGTTTTGGAAGCCAAAAGTTTTTTTTTTTTTACACTTGTCTTATTCAGGCACCAATAAGCATATTTATATTTAACAATATATCCCCTAGTTAATAAAATGTAACATTTTACTTATCATTGGTAAGCTTCTCCAGTCTCATATTTAAACTATTGAAACTATATCTTTAAAACAATTTAAGTACTAAAAGTGAGCTCTTAACTTTCAGGTGAAGGGATAATTTCAAAACTATCTTCAGGACCTTTAAAGCTAAGTGAGAAACAAAACATCTTGCCCCTCCCCCTGCCAAATTTGAATATTTTAAGCAACTGAAATGATACAAATCCTTTATTGTTTTCATGTCTCTTATTTTACACAAATGTTTTAGTTCCTTATGAAATTTGCTAAAATTATTGGAGCTTGAAACTTAATCCTTGAATTTCTTTTTGTAAAATGAGAAAGTAATGTAATTTTCAATACCTAGATTGGGGTCTAGCTCAAATAGTGGGCTAATTTTAGATGTTATTGGGTGTTTGTATATATAGGCCAGTGACTAATGATTTCAGTTTTTCCTGTAATAACAGAGGATACTTAAAGACAATTAGGAGGGGAGCTATCTTAAATATTGTTTTTTTTCCCACTTATTTCAAATGAAATTTTCTGTTTAATTGTCCAGAAAGTAGGAGTACCTTTCTCTTTTTCTTGCCTGTAATAGATTTTAAAAGACAATTGCAGATGTCTTTTTAGTGGGTTTCTGTTCAGCCTGCTGATCTCTTTCTGCTCTATTTCAATTTCATATTAAAGGAATTAATGTTCACTGGCTTATGTAACCAGTTTTTTATAAAATTATCATCATCATCATCATCTCTTGCTATCTTTTTCTCTCACATTCTTTTTAACCAATTTCTAGTATCTTTAAATCATCATACTTTAGGCTCCTGTTATACTGTTGCTGGGCAAGATTTTTTTTCAGAGTGAACTAAAGTATTCTAATGATTAGGTGGCTCAAATTCTGGTTTGCTTTTTTTTTTTTTAAGGATTTTTGTCACTTGGTAAAGATAATTTCAAGAGCTGGATCTTAATTTTAATCATTTTTTGAATTTTTTTTCTTTATTTTAGTCTCTTTTGACTTGATTTTCAAGATACCTCTGGGGGGACTTGACAATAGTGGCTCTTTTAGAGATGGGTCTTGGTTTCTAGCTTGGCTGATTGTGCTTTGATTTGAAGTTTCAAAGTGGTTTTCAAAGAATTTGGGGCTCCCTCAAACCCCAAATATGACTTGCATGTATCTTCTCTTTCTTATTTTAATTTTTTTTATAAAGACACTTGTAATATGAGTGAAATAGGATATCTTGGAATGTTTGCCCTCAAATAATTTAATAAGAACACATTTTGGTTTTCTTTAATGATACACATTTTCAAAATCCTCCATTTATTTTAGCCCAAATAGTATGGTATTTGCAGTGGGGTCAGAAGAAGGATGCTTTTGGTATCAGATAGCTAATTTTCTTTCTCTCTGTCATTCAGTGGTTTTGGACTTCTTTTCACTTTCAAAGTAATTATGCAGAGCTGTTGATGTTGTTTATAATGAATCAGTTTCAGTCATGCACAGAAAATAAGGATGTGTGTGTGTGTGTGTGTGTGCATGTGCTTGTGTGACAGCATTCTCACAATCACCAGTCATGTGTCACCAGGCTTTGCTCTCCAGGGTCATAGTCTTCAACATTTGCCCAAATATTAAAGCTCTATCTTATTGTGTGGTCTTCCCTTCCTTTGAAAACTGGAGAAATTAGTTCTTTTATTTCTCTCAAATGATAAAGATTAAAATTTATTATTCTATAGCTTCTCTATTTGAAGTGATCTTATTTATATTTACGTTTTTTAAAATCCTACATCATTTCTAAAATGGCTTGAGGATCCATGAATTGAATTTAAGAAACTTGAGAAAACAGCTTTAATAGCAAGATGTGGAATGTAATTTATTATATTAAATAGAACCCTTACAGTGATAAAAAATTTGAGTGTTTTTTTCCTTTTTAATCTGATTTGGAAGAGGGTGATAAAAAATTCAACATGCCTGAAGTCATTCAGTGATTTTTTATACTGATTGAGAAATATGATATTAATTACAGAATTTAGGGCAAAAACCCACAATGTTTGAAGAACATGCCTTAGGGGCGCCTGTGTGGCTCAGTCCATTGAGTCTGTGACTCCTGGTTTCAGCTGAGGTCATGATCTCAGAGTTGTGGGATCTAGTCTCATGTCAGGCTTTGTGCTTAGTGTAGAGTCTGTCCCTCTCCCCCAGTGCTCCCTCCCTCCCTCTCTCTCTCTTTCTTAAATAAATAAATAAATAAATATATATTTTAAAGAAAGACAAAACTCATCATTATACAGATTGAAGATTCAGACAGATTCATCTCATAGGAGCAAAAGACCACTTGATGAAACAGACCTTGTCATTTAGAGACCATCAGTTCATCATAAGAGTAAAAAAATTAACAGCTTTTCCATTCTAGAAAGTAATACCTCTCTGAAATCAATGGTGAAATTTTATATTATGTTTGATTTTTATCCTCAAATAAGAATTCACTTAAATGCTACTAAGTGAACTTAATTTACTACTTTGTTGTGTTATCATTTATTATTCTGTTTCTTATCTCTTAGTCTCCTCAGCTGTTGGGTTAGGTCTCTGAAGGCAAGAACCCTGTTGCATGCATCTTTGCATTTCCTAAAATACTTCAGAGAAACTAGATAGTAGTTAGTATTCAAACAATTGATTTATTTGGGCACCTGTGTGGCTCAGTTGGTTGAGTGTCCCACTTTTGATTTTGCCTCAGGTCATGATCTCAGGGTCCTGGGATCAAGCCCTGTGTCAGGCTCCATGCTCTATGACTCCATGCGGAGACTGCTTGAGGATTCTCTCTCTCCCTCTGCCGTTTCCCCCACTCATGAGTATGCTCTCTCTCTCTAAAATAAATAAAACTTAAACAAATTGATTTATTTAATAAATAAAATGAATTGAGGAGAATGAAAGACCGCCTCTAGTTACTTGTTTTTCTGTTCAGGAGGCAAAATTTTGCCATTGATTCTGTGTGTACACTCAGTGTACACCCACGTTTTGAGCTGAATGAAAATGTAAGCTATCAAGTGGTTAAGTAAAAACTCTGCTTTGATACCACAGAGGACCTCAGATGAATGCAGGCAGTTTCAATTATGGTAAGGAGATCTAGACTTTCCATCAGTAAGTGTTTCCTTACTTCTTATCAAAATACTCCCCTCTGGATACTCTTAATAAATAATGGCTTGAGCTTTATATTTACTGAAAATGGCTTGATATGTTTGCATTTAGTTTGTTGACTGGTAGGGAGGAAATAGAAATGTGTAAGTTACCAGTGTGTTGTACTCCTTGTCATAAGACAAGCCATTCAAGTATAAAAGGCAAAATTCATTGAAACTTTGCTTTGTTTTTTTTTATTTGTGTTTCATTTTCCTGTATGTTCATGTTTCAGCATATCACACCTATTGTTTTTTTAATATTTACATATAATAAGCATTAAGCATGGGGAAAAGTTTAGGTAATGAATGATAATACTGTGAAATTTAAACTTTATAATTAAGAAAAAATGTTTAAAATTAAGGTAATTTAATTTTTTTCACACTATAGAGTATCACTGTCAGTACACTCATTACAAAAATATTTTATGACAATTCACATGCCTATTTGATACTTTTCTTTCCCTTAAAATATTTATATAGAGTGAAGACAAAACTTATCTTTAGAAGAGACCATCAAGGTTTCTTTCCTCAGGAGGGAGTCATTCTTAATTCCCAATTTCCTTTCTTATCCTACTACCTGCACCCTTCCTTAAGATGTTTTTCAGTGTTGGGGTGCCTGGGTGGCTCAGTGGGTTAAAGCCTCTGCCTTCGGCTCAGGTCATGATCCCAGGGTCCTGGGATCGAGCCTCGCATCGGGTTCTCTGCTCGGCGGGGAGCCTGCTTCTCCCTCTCTCTCTGCCTGCCTCTCTGCCTACTTATGATCTCTGTCAAATAAATAAATAAATAAAATATTTTATAAAAAAAAAGGTTTATTCCAGTGTTAATGTTTTATGATCGTATTATGACTGTGGGACCATCTTGCTTAATAGCAATTTATAGATTGCCACTGGTCAGAAAAATTTATAAAGCATTATTATGATGCAACTGTGTTTATGATTTCAAAAGAAATATCCAGTAAGTTGAGAGACAATATTTTAGAGGTGGAAAACTGGAAATTAGGAGTGAGTGCTTCAGAGTATAGAAATTACCTTCAAGAAAATAGTCTGAAATATATTATCCCCACTCCACCTCATATAAAGTTATAAAGGACCATTAGACTCTTCCCATCGAAGCTAGAGAACTTTTACCCTTACTTTGATAACGATTTTATAGTAATGAATGAAATATTTTCACTTTTCAATGGTGTACGTGTCTTCTCTGAATTTTCAACATTTCATATATATATAGAGTAAAAATGAAGACAAGAATAGAGCATTGGAAATGTCTTTTGTATGGCTTAAATTTTAATTACTAAACTTTGAGGTTTTTAACAGAGAAGCTAGAGAATAGCAAAGATTTAGAATATTAATTTTGTTATCAGGAAGTATTAAGATCATTATATATCAAAATGGAATATTACTCAGTTCTGAAACAATGAAAGAGGGTGATATGGATGAGGACAAGATATTTCACTCAGTGTTTCTGATGCTAAAATTTTCAGAACAAATGCCATTAGTTAATATCAGAATATTTTCATTGATTCCATATGTTATTTCTAGTTTATGGTACATGTAAGGATTGTAAATGAACTGTTCATTATACATATGGGTTCAGTAAGCAATATATACCTTTGCTATCTTTAAAAGTCTTGGACCAAAGGAGCCCATTAAGTATTTTGAAAAAGAAGAGATTGAAGAGTGGCCTTCATGGATATTTATAGTCACTATTCTGCTGTCAAAAAAAAAACAACCAAAAAAAGCCAAACCAAAACAAACAAACAAACAAACAAAACCCAAAAAGGTAGATGGCATAGGTAATTTCCCTTTAAAATATGCTAGATGGGAACAAGTCTCAAGGTTTTAATGCTTACAAATGGGTATAGTTAAAGAAAACTGCCTCACTTATTCATTTTTTAAACATGATTTTTCTTGTTTCAGATATACGTAATATATCTATTACATTTGCTAATAATTACTTTATTAAGAAGCAAAATGCAAGACCTATAGACAGCTATTATGCAGTCTCTTTGCCAGTCTACAAAGCAATAAAATACTATTAATCTCATTCAAGTAGCTTTAGTGATTATTTTTATTCATATTTTTTATATCTTACATTGCTTTATTCATAATAGCAAATATTATCAACTCTTATTTCCCAGTCCTTAAATTAAGAAATACTTAATTCATAATTTTTCAAGAAAAAAAAACCATCTCTTGCCTTGGAACATTTTTCTATTTTTAAGAATTGACAAGAAGGATTCTATTGCAAATAGCTTCACACATAAAGGATATATATATATATATATATATATATATATATATATATATATATAACATTTTCAGTGTTAATGATCTTACTGTTCTATTTATGTATATATGTATGTATGTATGTATTTATTTATTTATTTTGGAGTGAGGAGTTATAGATTGATAGGTTGTTTTTTCTTTCTTTTAGTACTTTATGATGTTTCTCCACCATCTTCTGGTTTGCATTGCTTCCAGTGAGCATTCTGCTACCATTTCTTACCTTTGTTCTTTTTATGTTAAGTGTATTTTTCTCTGGCTGTTTTTAACATTTTTCTCTTAGTCATTTAAAATAATTTGATGCTCTGATTTAGTGTAACTTTCTGCCATTTCTTGTGTTTGGGTTTTATTATGCTTCTTGGATGTGTATATTAACAATTTTCATCATTTTTAAGTTTCTACTTTATTTCTTTAAATATTTTTTCTGTCCACGCCCACTGATTCTCTTTCAAACACTTAAATTACATAAAGAATAAAGCACTAAAAATTTCTTTCATAGATCATTGGTGCTCTGTTTTTTTTCCCATTCTTATTTTGTATCTGTATATCATTGTGAATATTTCCTATTGCTATATCTTCAAGTTTATTGTTTCTTCTAAATTTCTTATTTGTTTACTCTATCCAGTGTATTTTTTTCATTTTAGATATTATAATTTTCATCTTTCAGAAGTTCATCTTGTGGTTTTAAAAAATACCTTCTATTTCTACTTATTATGCTTAACCTTTCTTTAGTTTTCCAAAAATGTGGAATACCAGTAAATAATAGCTATCATCCTGTCTACTAATTTTATCATCTGGTAGTTTTGGGGTTGGTTTTTAGTCATTGATTTTTCTCTTCATTGTGAATTATGTAATATTGCTTCTTTATATGTCTTCTTTTTTTTTTTTAGAATTTTTTTTATTTTTTATAAACATATAAAGTATTTTTATCCCCAGGGGTACATGTCTGTGAATCGCCAGGTTTACACACTTCACAGCACTAACCATAGCACATACCCTCCCCAATGTCCATTAACCCACCCCCCTTTCCCAACCCCCCTCCCCTCCAGCAACCCTCAGTTTGTTTTGTGAGATCTTAAGAGTCACTACTTCTTTATATGTCTTCTAATTTGTTATTGGATGCCAGACATTATGACTTTTATCTTACTGTGGTCTGGATATTTTTGTATTCCTAAAAATATTCTTGAACTTTGTTATGGGATACAGTTATACTACTTGAATATTTTGACTCTTTTTAATTTTGTTTTTAAGCTTTTGTTAAGCAGGACGAGAATAGTATTTAGTCTAGAGCTAAATTTTTCCTACTATAGAGGCAAAACCCTTCTGGGTGCTCTACCGAATTCCTGTAAATTATGAGAGTTTCTTATTTTTTTTTTTCTGCTCCAGCTGGTATGAGCAGGGATGATTCCTGGTCTTGTGTGAGCTTCAAAAATTTCCCCTCTAATCCTTCCTCATGGTTTTTTTTTTGACCTCAGGTAGTTTCTTAGAGTATATGTGCTGGTCTTACCTTCCTCTGTCACGGTGGCCTCTACAGGTTGCTGGAGTTCTCTTTCAGTGCAGCTTTCTCCTTTGTAGTGCTCTTTTCTGTGAATTCCAGTTGTTTAAGCTCCCCTCGACTCTCAGGTCCAGGTCAAGTCTATGTGGAACCCTTTCTTGTACCACAGGTAGAAATTTCTTTGGACAGTCTGCTGATTGTTTAGAAGTTTCACCTTATTTGTTTCTGGTGTCTCAGGAATTACTGACCTTCACTGCTTGAGTCCAATGTCTTTATAACTATTCTTTCACAAAGTCTATCCCTGTGGGGGGATGTTAGTCCATTTGATACAAGTGGAAGTCCTATCCTTTTACCTTAAATCTAGCTGAATTTATTTATTTAAAGTTTATTTGTTGTGGATAGTATTTATTTGGGTCTTTTTTTTTTCAATCCAGTCTGATTATTTGTGCCTTTTGAGTATTTATACCTGTGCTGTCAAATACTACATTAATTGGCCACGTTTGGCTATTCACCATTTGAAGTGTATTTGGTCAGACCTCACAGATGCTGACAGTATGAAATACAAACTAGGCCTTCATTTCTTAGTACAAAAAAAAAAGTAATGCACTCACTAATAAATTTTTCTGTTGATTTCACATTGAAACATTTTGAAATTTTGAGTTAAGTAAATATGTTATTAAAATTATTTTCACCTGTTTTTACTTTTGAAAATGTGTCTATTAGAAAATTTTAAAGTATATGCATGGATTACCTTGTATTTCTATTAGCCAGCACTGATAAGATCTCCAGCTTAGGGAGATTTTAGGCTTTGTCTTTTGTTCTCTTCACCCCAAAGACCTACCAAAATTTATGCTTAAGTTTATTTAGATCTTAAATAGGTTCTTGTTGAATGGAGGAATAACCAATAGTAGGTCCTTGCTCATAGCAGCTTCTGTAGGAATTCTATTGTGTCTCTTGCTTCTACTTATTATTCTTTGATCTCAGGGCCAAACGATCCAATTTGATAAATCCTCCTTTTCCCCAACCCACTGTTTTGTCAAGTTATTGCCCAGCAAGTTTTAACAGCAAATAAATCACTTCAGTGAAAAAATTCTCCTTCTCTACTTTCCTAACAGTTAATATTGTCAAAATAGTTTCACAATAAAGGTAGCTCCATTTCCTTTTTACAAAGCATAAGGGCAGTGTTATGGTGTAATTGATGATGCTTATTTACCAATGGGCATTATCACATATAAATTAGATTTAGTCTTAAAGGATTAATTTAAGAGATATTATACCTTATCAAACTTATTGAAAATACTTTGTCTTGGAAATGTGAGAACTATAGCTTTCCTAAGTTTTAGATAAAACTTAGATAAAAGGAGCACGCATGCACAAACACACACACACACACAATCTTCTTTATGTATTTCTGGATTCTTTTTTTTTTTTTTTAAAGATTTTTTATTTATTTATTTGACAGATACAGATAACAAGTAGGCAGAGAGGCAGGCAGAGAGAGAAGAGGGGAGGAAACAGGCTCCCCGCTGAGCAGAGAGCCCGATGTGGGGCTCTATCCCAGGACCCTGGAATCATGACCTGAGCCGAAGGCCCAGGCTTTAACCCACTAAGCCACCTAGGCACCCCTGTATTTCTGGATTCTGTCCCTATATAAAATATATCAGCTTCATGATATACAGTTTTACAATGCACTAAGTCAATTCGAGGTCACTGAAGAAACAAGTTTATTGAGTCTGGTGCCAGATAATGAATAAAATGAATGAAAAACAAGAAAAAAGAGTAAAAAAAACCCCCAAAACTAACTGTACCAAAGAATAAATGATAGCTTCATATTCTTGAGAAACTTTTTTTTTTAATATTTCTAAATAGGTCACATTTTCCTTCATGTAATACAACCCCTAAACCAAGTTGCCATCTTTTAAACCTGTGATTTTAGGGGCCCCTGGGTGGCTCAGTCGTTGGCATCTGCCTTCAGCTCAGCTCGTGATCCCAGGATCCTGGGATTCAGCCCCACACGGAGCCTGAGCCGCGCATGAAGCTCCGCATTACATCAGGCTCCCTGCTCAGCAGGAAGCCTGCTTCTCCCTCTCCCACTCCTCCTGCTTGTGTTCTCTCTCTCCCTGTATCTCTATGTCAAATAACTACGTGTAATCTTTCAAAACAAACAAACAAAACCCTGTGAATTTACTTTTAAAGATTGTTTTGTGTCAGATTTGAGATTCAGCGGTCAAGATGGTGGAGAAGTAGCAGCTGAGATGACATCAGGTAGCAGGAGATCAGCTAGATAGTTTATCAAACCATTGCAAACACCTACAAATCCAACGGGAGATCAAAGAGAGGAAGAAGAGCAATTCTGGAAACAGAAAATCGGTCACTTTCTGGAAGGTAGGACTGGCGGAGAAGTGAATCGAAAGCGACGGGAGGATAGACCATGGGGGGAGGGGCTGGCTCCCGGCAAGCAGCAGAGCCACGGAGCACTAAATCAGGACTTTTAAAAGTCTGCTCCACGGAGGGACATCACTCCAGAGGCTAAACCGGGGTGAAGCCCACACGGGGTCAGTGTGGCCCCAGGTCCCGCAGGGTCACAGAAGGGTGTCTGAGTTTCACAGAGCTCGCAGGTATTGGAGCGGGAAGCCGGCTACAGAGACAGAGTCGAGGAGTGAGCTCTCAGCTCGGGGTTACCTTGAACCGGTCGCAGGCTGGGTGAGCTCAGAGCGCGGCCAGAGGCAAGGGAGATGGGAGTAGCCGGGGCTTTTCTCTGAGGAGTGGAGCCCCGAATCTCAGCTCCTCCGGGCCGGAGACTAGGAGGCCGCCATTTTCATTCCCGACCTCCGACCTCTACGGAAAGCGCTCAGGGAACAAAAGCTCCCGAAAGCGAAACTGAGCGGATTACTTAGCCCGGCCCCTGGTAAGGGCGGTGCAGCTCTGCCTCGGGCAAAGACACTTGAGAATCACTACAACAGGCCCCTCCCCCAGAAGAGCAAAAGAAATTCAGCCAAGACCAAGTCCACTTAACAAGGAGAACAGCGGAACTCCAGAGGAGGAGAAAGCAAAGCGCGGAATTCATGGCTTTCTCCCCATGATTCTTTAGTCTTGCAGTTAATTCAATTTTTTCTTTAAAGAGCATTTTCCTAGGGTCTTTGCCACCCTTTTAGTATTTTATTTGCTCCTTCTTATAATCTTATCTGGAAAAAATGACAAGGGGGAAAAACTCACCACAAAAAAAAGAACAACAGAGAGTACCAAAGGCTAGGGACCTAATCAATACAGACATTGGGAATATGTCAGATCTAGAGTTCAGAATGATGATTCTCAAGGTTCTAGCCGGGCTTGAAAAAGGCATAGAAGATATTAGAGAAACCCTCTCTGGAGATCTAAAAGCCCTTTCTGGAGAAATAAAAGAACTAAAATATAACCAAGTTGAAATAAAAAAAGCTATTAGTGAGGTGCAATAAAAAATGGAGGCTCTTACTGCTAGGATAAATGAGGCAGAAGAAAGAATTAGTGATATAGAAGACCAAATGACAGAGAATAAAGAAGCTGAGCAAAAGAGGGACAAACAGCTAATGGACCACGAGGGGAGAATTCGAGAGATAAGTGACACCATAAGACGAAACAACATTAGAATAACTGGGATTCCAGAAGAAGAAGAAAGAGAGAGGGGAGCAGAAGGTATATTGGAGAGAATTATTGGAGAGAATTTCCCTAATATGGCAAAGGGAACAAGCATCAAAATCCAGGAGGTGCAGAGAACCCCCCTCAGAATCAACAAGAATAGGTCCACACCTCGTCACCTAATAGTAAAATTTACAAGTCTTAGCGACAAAGAG
>PISX010032524.1:0-16122 GCA_004024625.1 Mellivora capensis
TTCATCTCCCCCCCAATTTCCCTCAACTCCTTTCTCCTCTCCATCTCCCCATGTCCTCCGTGTTATTTGTTATGCTCCGCAAATAAGTGAAACCATATGATAATTGACTCTCTCTGCTTGACTTATTTCACTCAGCATAATCTCTTCCAGTCCCGTCCATGTTGCTACAAAAGTCGGGTATTCATCCTTTCTGATGGAGCATAATACTCCATAGTGTATATGGACCACATCTTCTTTATCCATTCGTCTGTTGAAGGGCATCTTGGTTCTTTCCACAGTTTGGCAACCATGGCCATTGCTGCTATAAACATTGGGATACAGATGGCCCTTCTTTTCACCACATCTGTATCTTTAGGGTAAATACCCAGTAGTGCAATTGCAGAGACCTTCATATTTTTGCCTAAGGAGGTCTAGGCCAACTGAGTTTCTATTAGTCGTAAGAGGTCTCTGTGAGAGAGATTTGATTTTCCAGGATGGGGCTGCTTGTAGCAGCAAAGTAGACTGAGACATCATAGCAGGGGTGGGAGTACTATTGTTCACGTCTTTCTGAGGGTTGAGATATAAATCTATGCGTGTCACAGTATTCACATTTTGATCCAATCATTGCAAATTCTAGCAAATTTATCTAAGGGAAAAGGAAAGGAGACAAAAATTGATATTCAGTCAAGGACATTCATCCTCAGTCATTTATAAAAAAATGCATGATTTGAAACAAACATCTAAAATAGGCAAAGGATTAAGAAAATCTGGTACATGTTGTTACCATGACTTTAGTAAGGTGACTGGCACCGGGTTAAGAGATACATAGAACCCAATCATATCGATTAAGGAACAGTAAGAATTGTGGCCTAGACAGACAGGAAGAATGTACACATACTTGAGGATAAAATCAGGTGATGAATGGAGTGAGAAGTTGAATCTGGGCAAGACGTCAAGAGGTCAAGAGGTAGAGAAATCTAGAAGAGAGGGGCGCATTTCCATCTACTCTAGGGAGGAGGCAGTCATAAGCACAGTATGAGCTGAACGCAGGGCTGTAGACCATACAGCGAAGAGTCCCGTTGTGATGGTGACTGTGAATGGAGTTGGGCACAGTCATCAGAGACACTGTGGGTTTGCCTGCATGTCTTCAGCCCTAGGTCTGGCATCCCTGCCTGAACTTTCTGGCCAATGAGCAATGTCTACTTGCAGCTGTTGTCCTTTGCTTTCTCCAGTCATGGGACCTCCAGCAGAGTCTGCCTGAGGTTTACCAAATCTAAGTCATTCATCGTATCTGTCAGATTTGGATCTGTCATCATCAATGTGTTCATACCCCGAACACCCATTCTGGATTCCACCCTGTGCTCCTGTTCTCCACCTACTGTCTCTCTGATCCCAAAAGGTAATCCTTTAAGTTAAGTAAAAGATTCCATTCGTTATCAGCTGTGGCTACAACTATCACAAACTCTCCCGAAACTTGGCGGCTTACATTAGCGACATGATTTTGTTCACAAGTCTGCAATTTGGCAAGGTTGGCAAGAGAGCTCATCTCTCTCAGCTGGGCAGCTTGAAGACCACGAGCGGGATTCATCTGAAATCTTACTCACTGTGATGTCTGGTGCCTGGGCTGGGAAGATACGAATATCTGGGAATTAGGTCATTTGGGGCTCCCTGGGCATTGGTCTCTATCCCTTGATCATCTCTCCACATGCTCCTAGCCCACTTTCATATATATCAGCTGGGCTTCCAGGTCACATGTCCCTAAAGAGAAAGCGCAGCAGAAGCTGTATTGCCTTTTATGATCTAGCCTTGGAAGTCACATAACATCACTTCCAATCACTAGAAGTATTCTCAGAGGTCCCAGAGAGTCAAATGTCCCATTGTAAATAACACTGTGGGATGGGATACATAGTGTTGTGTCTGTCTTTGGAAAACACACTCTATTACAAAAGTCAAGACAGGTTCATGGACTGGTTGGTGTCTTAATGTTTTATTTTAAATTATCCCTATGTACACCAAAGAGTGAAACACCTGCACTGGACTGCCTGCTTGGCGGGAAGCCTTCTTCTCCCTCTCCCACCCCCTGCGTGTGCTCCCTCTCTCACTGTGTCTCTGTCAAATAAATAAATCTTAAAAAAAAATTACTGAAAATGTAGGGTTTCAAGACTCAAGAAGGAGTTCCTCCCACTAAAAAATGTAGTAGTATTTGACCACTGCATTTTGAAATTCAGTCTTCTTAGATTGTTGTCAAAGAGCAGATGAAATGGGACTGGTCGCTAAAGGAGGTTTATTTTATTTTATTTTTTTTAAGATTTTATTTACTTATTTGACAGAGAGAGAGAGATCACAAGTAGGCAGAGAAGCAGGCGGGGGGGGGGGGAAGCAGGCTCCCCGCTGAGCAGAGAGCCCGATGTGGGGCTCGACCCCAGGACCCTGGGATCTGACCTGAGCCAAAGGCAGAGGCTTAACCCACTGAGCCACCCAGGTGCCCCGCCAAAGGAGGTTTTAAGTGGAGGGCTTTATGGGTACTTTTCCTTGACCCTGAATATTTGAGAAAGACTTCACTGTGCATTACCATCTGACCAGTCCTTTAGCAGCTTGTTATCAGGTTGCTGACTCCCAGGCAGCTTGGCCTTTCTTGTCTTTCTTTTTGGCTCATCTGGATCATCAGTACCACCCTTAGAAAGCAGAAGAAGCTAAATGTCATCCTTTTGGGATGCCTGGGTGCCTCAGTCAGTTAACCATCTGCCTTTGGCTCAGGTCATGATCCTGGAGTCCCGGGATCAAGTCCCCATTGGGTTCCCTGCTCAGCGGAGAGCTTGTTTCTCTCTCTGCCCCTCACCCACTTGTGCTGTCTCTCTCTCTCTCTCTCTCTCAAATAAATAAATAAATAAATAAATAAATTCTTTAAAGGGATAAATGTCATCTATTCCTAAACTACGGAGGATGCTGTCCCAATGTGGGAACAAGTTGCCACTGAGAACTTGCAAGTTACTTCATCTAAATTTCTGTTTCCTTCAAAAGGATGTTGTCTAGCTCATTCTGGTCCGATACACTTCCCCTGCCCCATACCCTCTGATCACCGCATACCTTATATGGGCGCAAGGCTATGCCCTACCTCACCCTGATAAAAGGACCTCGCCAACTCCCTCCCAGCGCGACTTCCCCAACTCACTCCCTCTCTCTCTCTCTCTTTCTGTGAGTCGCGGAACCTCACCCGAGGGTGCTTGCAATAAAGTTCATCTCTTGGGTCCAAAAAAAAAAAAAGGATGTTGTCTATAGTATTACTTGAGAGGTATTTCTGACCATTCTTGAATATTGAAAACAGTTGTACTTCTGAGCAACTTGTTAGGGTTTATGTATGGACAATGTGAATTTCCTAATGACACAGGTGTCCCTTTCTTTATAAGCTAAGACCAATTTGTGATCTCCTCTGGCAATTGTTTGCATGTTTTTGGTATATTTTAATTTTTAATCATTATTATTTAAAATTTTAAAAACTCATTTTTAAAAAGGTTTTAATTTGAATTCTAGTTAGTTAACATACAGTGTCATATTAGTTTCAGGTGTACAAATATGGCAATTCCACACTGCCCTACAGTGCCTTGGTGTTCGCCATGAGAAGTGTGCTCCTCCTTTCCTTTTCTTTTCTTTTCTTTTCTTTTCCTTTCCTTTTCTTTTCTATTCTTCTTTCATTTTTTTTAAAGATTTATTTATTTCAGAGAGAGAGTGAGCACAAGTGGGAGGGGCAGAGGAAGGAGAGAGAATCTCAAGCCAACTCCTCGCTGAGCACGAGCCCAACGTGGGGCTCGATCCCACAACCATGAGATTAAGGCCTGAGCTGAAACCGAGAGTCAGACACCCAGTCAACTACATGACCCAGGTGGCCCATGACAACTGTGCTCCTTAATCCCCATCACCTATTTAATGCATCTCCTCACCTTCCCTCTGGTAACCATTTTGTCTCTATAGCTAAGAGTCTGTTTCTTGTCCCCCAACCCCCGCCTTATTTTTTTCCCCTTTGCCTGTTTCCTAAATTCCCCCATATGAGTGAAATCATTTGGTATTTGTGTTTCTCTGATTTATTTCCCTTAGCATTAGGCTCTCCAGCTCCATCCATGTCATTGCAAACGGCAAGATTTCCTTCTTTTTATGGCTGAATAATATTCTCTATTTGTGTGTGTGTGTGTGTGTGTGTGTGTGTGTGTGTGTACCACTTCTTCTTTATCCATTCAGTGAATACTTGGGCTGCTTCCATATCTTGGCTATTGTAATGCTGTAATAAAGGTAGGGGTACATGTATCCCTTTGAATTGGCTTTCTTATATCCTGTCAGTAGTATGCCCCGTAGTGTAATTGCTGGATTGTAACGTTCTTCTGTTTGCAACTTCTTGAGGAACCTCTATACTGTTTTTTCCACAGTGGCTGCACCAGTTTGCATTCCCACCAACAATGCAAGAGGGTTGCCCTTTCTCCACATCCTCACCCATACCTATTGTCTCTTGTATTGTTGATTTTAGCCATTCTGACAGGTGCATTGGTATATTTTAAAATTTGAGTTTCATCCTTAACTCCATCCTTTGTCCTTGGACAAGCTATAAAGGTTTTTTTCTCTTCCTTATTTTTCTTCTTTTTCATCTATATTTCTGGTTCATTAAATATGACTTTTTCATTACAAAATAAATCATTTATCGAAAATGGAAGAAATAAAAAAGCATAAAGAAGAAATTGAAACAAGTCATAATTTCACTAATCACGATAAATTTGTTAAGAGTTGGATGTGTATCTGTACAAATTCAGTTATGGTTTTTTTTGTAAATGGGTTCTGTTATTTAGCAAGCTATCATGTATCTTTTCTGCTTATTTTCTGATATCTTGCCATAGTTTGTGAAACTCTTTCAGTGCTCTGAAATCCTTTCTGGACCAACACATACTATACATGATAGACAGACTAACAGACTGCCATGAGGATCAGGTAAGATAACAAAAACAAAAGTTTTATGTAAGCTGTGAAACAGGGCAACTCATGAGAGGTAATATATCCTGGTTTCTGTGTGCTGCAGTATTTGGTGTATTTACATATTTATAATAATTTATAATTAAATTCATATATTTATAATTAGATATATTTATAATTAAATAAATATATAATCTATAACTAACTTATAATATTCATAATAAATAAATATATTTATATTTATAATTAAATACATTTATAATCAAATAAATATTGGCATATAATTAGATACATATTTAGAATTAATATATATTTTATATATGTTTATGATTAAATTTATAATTAAATAAATATTGATAGTTTTTATACTCTATAATTATAATTTATAAGTATATATTAATTAAATAAATATTTATAATTAAATAAATTTATATTTATAATTAAATAAATATTGATAATTTTAATTATATGTAAACTCTGTGCTCCCGTTCCAGCAAAAACAAAACATGTCAACAATTGGAAAATCACCCCTTTCTTGGCAATTCCCTCCTTCAAACCACCTGTCTAAACTAAGGTGGTCACAGGGTAATGATCCTTGTTGACTGTGGTTGCCAAGGTTACAACTGTTTATGGCAGTTTATATAAAGTAAACCTACATCTTAATCATGCAACTTAATGCTGGTGCTTTAGTCTCTTCCTTTTGCTTTTCCATACTCCCTCCATCTCCTGCTGAAGAACTTTGGCAAAAATTATAAACTGTGCTTCTCCCCCTTTCCATGCCCAGTTGTATACCCCTCATCCCCTTCCCATCATAAGACTCATTCCCACTGGGTCTGCTTTCAGATTGAGAGGGATCTGTCACCATATCCACCCCTGCCCTTCTTCCACCTCAGGTGATCAAATGGATTTTAATAGAAAATTACTGAGGGGCACCTGGGTAGCTCAGTCCTTAAACAGCTGCCTTCGGCTCAGGTCGTGATCCTGGGGTCCTTGCATTGAGTCCTGCATGGGGCTCCCTGCTTGTCAGGAAGCCTGCTTCTCCCTTTTCCACTCCCCCTGGGTTGCTCCCTCTCTCGCTGTGTCTCTGTCAAATAAATAAATAAATCTTAAAAAAAAAAAAAAAAGGAAATTACTGAAAATGTATGGTTTCAAGACAAATGATTTATTCTCTAACAGAAGAATTTGAAGCACATTATTTTTAACTTGGTCCTTGAGAAAGGTGTGCTGAAATCTTCCACCATGTTTGTGGAGTTCCATTTCTTTCTTTGTAATTTTTGGTGATTCTTTCCTTTTAGGCTATGTTGTGTAGGACCTATTTAGCCAAAGCGACTCCATCTTGGTTAAAAGCCATTTTGTTGTTTGTGCAGTAAAACTTAAACTGACTCCCCCCACCGCAGAGAAACTTACTTAGAAGCAAGTCCAGGAAACCAGTAAAATGTAGTTGGCTAGTTCCTGATAATAGAGCCCAGAATATAAGGACGAGTCAGGCCAGATAGAGACATCTAATCAGTACGAAGTACTATTTGTAACAATGTGAAGGTCTTGCCCAAACCTAAATGACTCCATCTTGGGAAGGACGACGACCTTATTATTCACACTGAATATATTAACTGACTAAGCCTTCGCAGGAAGTATGTTTTTAACAGTTCCTAGTATGGAGTAATCTTGAATAACACGTCACCAGACCGGATGAAACTAGCCAATCAACAAGAGACACACAAACCCAGTGGGTTGAGATACCAAAATATGGGTTGCAGTTTTACCCAATAAAAGGTAGCCTGTAAGATGGGGAGGGGTCGCTCTCTTCGGGGACGGTCCTGGCCGGTCAGTCTGACTTCTAATGCTTGGTATTGAATAGAGCTTTGCATGACTTTAACTTTGTTTCAGTCTCATTCCCCTGGCCGATCAGTCTGATTTCTAATACTTGGCATAAAATAAAGCTTTAAATAACTTTTACTTTGTCTCAGTCTCGTTTCATTTAATAATGGACCTAACAGTTGTTAGAGGCTGGGGCATAAACATTTTTAGCTAACCAAATATCCATTTGCCCAGACCTTCCTGGTTCCCTCACAGTTAGGGAAGTTCTTGTTACAAGTTCTCACCAATGGTCTGTGAGTCATGTGATGTGTGTCACTTCTGGGATGAAGCTTGTTAGAGGTCATGTGTGACCCTTCCCCACCAACTCTTCTTTGCCTGACTGAAGATAGCATATGTTCCAGAAAGTGGAGCTATGATATGGTGAGCCTCCATCAACTGGACTTTCTGAGTTACGCTGAACAGAGTTCCTCACGAACTCATGTTGGACATGTGATGAGAGTGAAAAATAAACTTTTGTTGTGTTGAGGCATCTAAATTTTAGGGATGTTTGTTATTCAACACAGACTAGTCTATCCTGACCAAAATGAGGGAATATCTTATATTTTACACATCTCAGATCTTCTGTGTTTTCATTCTCTTTTTCAGTATAAAATGTTTCATTTTGTTTTTTTAAATAGTTTTCATAGTCGTTTCTATCTTTTATGGTATTAATAAGTATTCATTTTCTTTTGGTAATTTTTGCCTGATAAATATTTCTTTTATTCTTGTTTTTTCTTTTACGCTTGGTTATCAACCTTTCATATTAAATTTGTATCTCTTGAAAATAACATAGCATTAGATTTGAGGACTTTCAACTTTAATTTGTACTTACCATGATTACTGATAAATGTGGATTTGTTTTTGCTATCCTATTACTATGCTTTCTCTTTGCTTCTAATTTTTGTTTTCTGCTTTCTGTTGGATCAAGTTTTCTTTATTCAGTTTTTTCTTCTGCATTGATGGAAGCTATACAGTTTTTGTTCTATGACTCTAGATATTATCCTTGAATTATTAATTAATTAATAATTATTAATGCATATATCAACTTTTTAAAAAATATCACCATGTAGGTGCAACTAGCCCAAGACTATTCATCTGTGAGAAGACCTGGCTCTTTGGAGAGGCCCTGGAGGATGAGACATAGTGTAGGGCCAGAGGGCAAGGAGCACTGAGGCACCAGGAGGGAAGGGAAGGAAGCATCTGGAAGTGGAGACTGTAGCCCTAGCCACTGCAGGAAATGGCATATGGATCAGAGACAAAGTTCCCAGTTAATCCTTTCCTGAGGTCTTATCCTACAAAATCCTGAGTAAAATAAAAGGAATCTTTTTAAGGGTGCCGAATTTTGAGAAAATTTATTATACAATAGACACCTGGGGCATTCTCCCACTCCATTGTTGATACCATAGGGAATTTTAGTTCTGGGTTTTTATATAAATAAAACTTCTTAAAAATGAGCACTTTTTAAAGACAGTAAGTTTTAGCAATTTATTTAGTTTAACCTTTTTATTCTGAGATCACTGTAGATTCAAATGTGATTATATTGATAGATCCTGTGTATCCTTTGCCCAGTTTTTCTTAATGGTAACATCTTGCCAAACTAGAGTACAACATATAACCAGGAAATTGTCATTGATACAGTCAAGATACAGAACAATTCCATTGCCATCAGGATCACATGTGCTCTCTTTTTTCAGCTGTACCCACTTCTCCCGCTCCCATCTACCTCCTTTAATCCCTGGAAGCCACTCACCTTTTATCCATGTTTATAATTGTGTCATTTCCAGAATGTTATGTAAATGGAATCATTCAATATATAACCTGACAGGACTGGCTTTTTTCACTCAACACCATTCTCCAGAGACTCAGCCAGGGTGTTGCAAGTCTCCATTGCTCATTTGTTTTTGTAGCTCAGTGGTATTCCACGGTGTGGAAATGCCATGGTTGGTTTAGCCATTCATGCACTGAAGGGCAACCAGGCTGCTCTCAGTGTTTGGCTATCTGGAAAACAGCTTCTGTGAACATTTATGTATAGGTCCTTGTGTGAACACAAGTCTTTATTTCTCTGGGATACATGCTCAGGAATGTAATTGCTGGTTCACAGGATATCTAGAGGTTTAAGTTTTGAAGAAACTGTCAACTGTTTTTCAGAGTGAATGTGTCATTTTACCTTCCCACCAACAATGTGTGAATGGTTCAGTTTCTCTACATCCTCACAATCATTTGTTGTACAACTATTTTATTTTTTTTAAATTTTAGTCATTCTCATAGGTATGTATGTGCACTCCACTGTGATTTTAATTTGCATTTCCTAAAGGGTTAATGATGTTGAACATCTTTTCATGGGCTTATCTGCCATCTGTCTCTCTTTTTCAGCAAAATGACTCTTCACATCTTTGCCCATTTTTAATTGGAATGTTTGTTTTCTCTTGTTGAGTTTTGAGAGTTATCCATACTAATATTTTGTCAAGGACTGTTGTAATGGTATTTATCAGGGATACTGGTCTTTAGTTTTTGTTGTTGTTGTTTTGTATTCTCTTTGTCTGGTTTTGGTATCAGAGCAATCCTGGCTAAAGAAGATGAACTGGCAGATGTTCTGTCCTGGCTTTCTGTTCTGATGGGGAAGAGATTGTATAGCATTCGTGTTAATTCTTCTTTAAATGGTTTGTGGGAATTTCTGTGAAATCCTCTTAGTCTAGAGATTTCTTTTACGGGAAGATTTTTTTATTGTCAGATTCAATTTTCTTACTACATACAGGGTTATTCAAATGATCTATTTCACGTTGGCTGAATTGTGGTAGTTGGTGTTTGTGGAGAAATTGGTTCATTTCACCCAAGTTGTCAGATTTATATGTGTACAGTTGTTGGTAGTGCTCTCTCATTACGTTTCAGGTATCTGGAGGATCAGTAGTGATAGCCTTTGTTCATTCTCAATGTTGGTTATTTATGTCTTTGCTCTTCTTTATCAATCTTGCTGGAGATTTTTTTATTAAAGATTTTATTTATTTATTTGACACAGAGAGACCACACATAGGCAGAGAGGCAGGCAGAGAGAGAGAGAAAGGAGGAAGCAGGCTCCCTGCCGAGCAGAGAGCCCGATGCGGGATTCGATCCTAGGACCCTGAGATCATGACCTGAGCCAAAGGCAGAGGCTTAACCCACTGAGCCACCCAGGTGTCCTAGAGAATTTTTTTTAATCTTTTCAATTTTTTGATCTTTTCAAAGAACCAGGTCTTTGCTTCAGTGATTTTTTTCTATTGTTTTCTGTTTCCAGTGTCATTGATTTTTGTTTTAATTTTTTAATTAATTATTTTTTTTAACATATAATGTATTATTTGCCCCAGGGGTACAGGTCTGTGACACGTCAGGCTTACACGCTTCACAGCACTCACCATATCACATACCCTCCCCAATGTCCATAACCCAACCACCCTCTCCATACCCCAACCACCCTCTCCATACCCTCCTCCTCCCAGCAACCCTCACTTTGTTTTGTGAGATTAAAAGTCTCTTATGGGGGCTCCTGGGTGGCTCAGTGGGTTAAGCCTCTGCCTTCGGCTCAGGTCATGATCTCAGGGTCCTGGGATAGAGCCCCGCATCGGGCTCTCTGCTCAGCAGGGAGACTGCTTTTCTTCCTCTCTCGCTCTGCCTGCCTCTCTGCCTACTTGTGATCTCTGTCTGTCAAATAAATAAATAAAAATCTTAAAAAAAAAGTCTCTTATGGTTTGTCTCCGTCCCGATCCCATCTTGTTTCATCTTTTCCTTCCCTATCCCCCAAGCCTCCCACTCTGCCTCTCAAATTCCTCATATCAGGGAGATCATATGATAATTGTCTTTCTCTGATTGACTTATTTTGCTTAGCATAATACCCTCTAGTTCCATCCACATCGTTGCAAACGGCAAGATTTCATTTCTTTCAATGGCTGCAAAATATTCCATTATACACACACACACACACACACACACACACACACACACCACTTCTTCTTTATCCATTCGTCTGTTGGATATCTAGGTTCTTTCCATAGTTTGGCTATTGTGGACATTGCTACTATAAATATTCGGGTGCATGTGCCCCTTCGGATCACTACATTTGTATCTTTAGGGTAAATACCAAATAGTGCAATTGCTGGGTTGTAGGGTAGCTCTATTTTCAACTTTTTGAGGAACCTCCATGCTATTTTCCAGAGTGGCTGCACCAGTTTGCATTCTCACCAACAGTGTAGGAGGGTCCCCCTTTCTCTGCATCCTTGCCAACATCTGTCATTTCCTGACTTGTTAATTTTAGCCATTCTGACTGGTGTGAGGTGGTATCTCATTGTGGTTTTGATTTGTATTTCCCTGATGCCGAGTGATGTGGAGCACTTTTTCATGTGTCTTTTGGCCATCTGGATGTCTTCTTTGTGGAAATGTCTGTTCATGTCCTCTGCCCATTTCTTGATTGGATTATTTGTTCTTTGGGTGTTGAGTTTGATAAGTTCTTTATAGATTTTGGATACTAGCCCTTTATCTGATATGTCGTTTGTGAATATCTTCTCCCATTCTGTCAGTCGTCTTTTGGTTTTGTTGACTGTTTCCTTTGCTGTGCAAAAGCTTTTGATCTTGATGAAATCCCAATAGTTCATTTTTGCCCTTGCTTCCCTTGCCTTTAGCAATGTTTCTAGGAAGAAGTTGCTGTGGCTGAGGTCGAAGAGGTTGCTGTTTATGTTCTCCTCAAGGATTCTGATGGATTCTTGACTCACATTGAGATCTTTCATTCATTGAGTCTATTTTCATGTGTGCTGTAAGGAAATGGTCCAGTTTCATTTTTCTGCATGTGGCTATCCAATTTTCCCAACACCATTTGTTGAAGAGACTCTCTTTTTTCCACTGGACGGTCTTTCCTGTTTTGTCAAAGATTAGTTGACCATAGAGTTGAGACTCTATTTCTGGGCCCTCTATTCTGTTCCATTGATTTATGTGTCTGTTTTTGTGCCAGTACCATACTGTCTTGATGATGACAGCTTTGTAATAGAGCTTGAAGTCTGGAATTGTGATACCACCAACTTTGGCTTTCTTTTTCAACAATCCTCTGCCTATTCAGGGTCTTTTCTGCTTCCATATAAATTTTAGGATTATTTGTTCCATTTCTTTGAAAAAAGTTGATGGTATTTTGATAGGGATTTCATTAAATGTGTAGATTGCTTTAGGTAGCATAGACATTTTCACTATATTTATTCTTCCAATCCATGAGCATGGAACATTTTTCCATCTCTTTGTGTCTTCCTCAATTTCTGTCATGAGTACTTTATAGTTTTCTGAGTACAGATTCTTTGCCTCTTTGGTTAGATTTATTCCTAGGTATCTTATGGTTTTGGGTGCAACTGTAAATGGGATAGACTCCTTAATTTCTCTTTCTTCTGTCTTGTTGTTGGTGTATAGAAATACAACTGATTTCTGTGCATTGATTTTATATCCTGACACTTTACTGAATTCCTGCATGAGTTCTAGCAGATTTGGAGAGGGGTCTTTTGGGTTTTCCACATATATATAGTATCACATATATAGTATCATATCATCTGCAAAGAGTGAGAGTTTGACTTCTTTGCTGATTCAGATGCCTTTAATTTCTTTTTGTTGTCTGATTGCTGAGGCTAGGTCTTCTAATACTATGTTGAATAGCAGTGGTGAAAATGGACATCCCTGCTGTGTTCCTGATCTTAGCGAAAAAGCTCTCTTTTTTCCCCAATGAGAATGATATTCGCTGTGGGTTTTTCATGGATAGCTTTGATGATATTGAGGGATCTACAGTCTATCCCTACACTTTGAAGAGTTTTGACCAAGAAAGGAAGAAAGGATGCTGTGCTTTGTCAAATGCTTTTTCAGCATCTATTGAGAGTATCATATGGTTCTTGTTCTTTCTTTTATTAATGTATTGTATCACATTGATTGATTTGCAGATGTTGAACCAACCTTGCAGCCCTGGGACAAATCCCACTTAGTCGTGGTGAATAATCTTTTTAATGTACTGTTGGATCCTATTGGCTAGTATTTTGGTGAGAATTTTTGCATCTGTGTTCATCAAGGATAGTGGTCTGTAATTCTCTTTTTGATGGGGTCTTTGTCTGGTGTTGGGATCAATGTAATGCTGGCCTCATAAAATGAGTTTGGAAGTTTTCCTTCCATTTCTAATTTTTAGAACAGTTTCAGGAGAATAGGAACCAATTCTTCTTTAAATGTTTGGTAGAATTCCCCTGGGAAGCCGTCTGGCCCTGGGCTCTTGTTTGTTGGGAGATTTTTGATGACTGCTTCAATCTCTTTATGGTTTTGGGTCTGTTCAAGTTTTCTATTTCTTCCTGGTTCAGTTTTGGTAATTTATATGTCTCTAGGAATGCATCCATTTCTTCCAGATTGCCAAATTTGCTGGCATATAGTTGCTCATAATATGTTCTTATAATTGTTTGTATTTCTTTGGTGTTGGTTGTGATCTCTCCTCTTTTGTTCATGATTTTACTTATTTGGGTCCTTTCTCTTTTCTTTTTGATAAGTCTGGCCAGGGGTTTTTCAATCTTATTAATTCTTTCAAAGAACCAGCTCCTAGTTTCATTGATTTGTTCTACTGCTCTTTGGTTTCTATTTCATTGATTTCTGCTCTGATCTTTATTATTTCTCTTCTCCTGCTGGGTTTAGGCTTTCTTTGCTGTTCTTTCTCCAGCTCCTTTAGGTGTAGGGTTAGGTTGTGTACTTGAGACCTTTCTTGTTTCTTGAGAAAGGCTTATATGGCTATACACTTTCCTCTCAGGACTGCCTTTGCTGTGTCCCACAGATTTTGAACAGCTGTGTTTTCATTATCATTTGTTTCCATGAATTTTTTCAATTCTTCTTTAATTTCCTCATTGACCCATTCATTCTTTAGTAGGATATTCTTTGACCTCAATGTATTTGAGTTCTTCCAACTTTCCTCTTGTGATTGAGTTCTAACTGCAGGGCATTGTGGTCTGAAAATATGCAGGGAATGATCCCAATTTTTTGGTATCAGTTGATACCTGCTTTGTGACCCAGGATGTGATCTATTCTGGAGAATGTTCCATGTGCACTAGAGAAGAATGTGTATTCTGTTGCTTTGGGATGGAATGTTCTGAATATATCTGTGATGTCCATCTGGTCCAGTGTATCATTTAAGGCCTTTATTTCCTTGTTGATCTTTTGTTTGGATAATCTGTCCATTTCAGTGAGGGGGTTGTTAAAGTACCCTACTATAATTGTATTATTGTCAATGTGTTTCTTTGAGTTTGTTATTAATTGGTTTATGTAGTTGGCTGCTCCCATGTTAGGGGCATAGATATCTAAAAATTGTTAGATCTTCTTGTTGGACAGACCCTTTGAGTATGATATAGTGTCCTTCCTCATCTCTTATTATAGTCTTTGGCTTAAAATCTAATTGATCTGATATCAGGATTGCCACCCCAGCTTTCTTTTGATGTCCATTAGCATGGTAAATTGTTTTCCACCCCCTCACTTTATTTTTTTTTAAGATTTTATTTATTTATTTGACAGATGGAGATCACAAGTAGGCAAGAGAGGCAGGCAGGGAGAGAGAGGAGGAAGCAGGCTCTCCGTGGAGCAGAGAGCCCGATGTGGGGCTTGATCCCAGGACCCTGGGATCATGACCTGAGCCGAAAGCAGAGGCTTTATTTTATTATTTTTTTTTAAAGATTTTATTTATTTGACAGACAGAGATCACAAATAGGCAGAGAGGCAGACAGAGAGAAAGGGGGAAGCAGACTCCCTGCTGAGCAGAGAGCCCGATGTGGGGCTCGATCCCAGGACCCCGAGATCATGACCTGAGCCGAAGGCAGAGGCTTAACCCACTGAGCCACCCCAGGCGCCCCATCCACCCCCTCACTTTAAATCTGGAGGTGTCTTTGGGTCTAAAATTAGTTTCCTGTAGACAGCATATTGATGGTTTTTTTTTTTTTTAATCCATTTTGATACCCCATGTCTTTTGATTGGTGCATTTAGCCCATTTACATTCAGGGTAGCTATTGAAAGATATTAATTTAGTGCCATTGTATTGCCTGTAAGGTGACTGTTACTGTATATTGTCTCTGTTTCTTTCTGGTCTACTACTTTTAGACTCTCTCTTTGGTTAGAGGACCCCTTTCAATATTTCCTGTAGAGCTGGTTTGGTGTCTGCAAATTCTTTTAATTTTTGTTTGTCCTGGAAGCTTTTTTATCTCTCCTATTTTCAATGATAGCCTAACTGGATATAGTATTCTTGGCTGCATATTTTTCTCATTTAGTGCTCTGAATATATCATGCCAGTTCTTCCTGGCTTGCCAGGTCTCTGTGGACAAGTCTGCTGCCAATCTAATAATTCTACCATTGTATGTTACAGACTTCCTGTCCTGAGCTGTTTTCAGGATTTTCCTCTTTGTCACTGAGACTTGTAAGTTTTACTATTAGATGACGGAGTGTGGACCCATTTTTATTGATTTTGAGGGGGATTCTCTGCACCTCCTAGATTTTGATGCTTGTTCCCTTTGCCATATTAGGGAAATTCTCTACTATAATTCACTCCAGTATACCTTCTGCCCCCCTCTCTTTTCTTCTTCTGGAATCCCAATTATTCTAATATTGTTTTGTCTTATGATATCACTTATCTCTCTAATTCTCCCCTCGTGGTCCAGTAGTTATTTGTCTCTCTTTTGCTCAGCTTCTTTATTCCCCACCATTTGGTCTTCTATATCACTAATTCTCTCTTCTGCCTCATTTATCCTAGCTGTAAGAGCCTCCATTCTGGATTGCACCTCTTTAATAGCTTTTTTCTATTTCAGCTTAGTTAGATTTTAGTTCTTTTATTTCTCCAGAAAGGGATTTTATTTCTCCAGAAAGGGTTTCTCTAATATCCTTCGTGCCTTTTTTGAGCCCAGCTAGCACCTTGAGAATCCTCATTCTGAACTCTAGATCTGACATATTACCAATGTCTGTATTGATTAGGTTCCTAGCCATCAGTCCTGCCTCTTGTTCTTTTTTTTATGGTGAGTTTTTCCGCCTTGCCATTTTATCCAGATATGACTATATGAATGAGAGGATTAAATACTAAAAGGGTGGCAAAGACCCCAGAAAAATATATGCTAACCAAATCAGAAGAGACCCCAAACCAGGGGGAGAAGAAAGGGAGTAAAAAGAAATTAAAAAAAAAAAAAAAAAAAAAAAAAAAAAAAAAAAAAAAAAAAAAAAAAAAAAAAAAAAAAAAAAAAAAAAAAAAAAAAAAAAAAAAAAAAAAAAAAAAAAAAAAAAAAAAAAAAAAAAAAAAAAAAAAAAAAAAAAAAAAAAAAAAAAAAAAAAAAAAAA
>PISX010032525.1:0-16080 GCA_004024625.1 Mellivora capensis
AGTGGAATATTGTTCAGCCTTAAAAGGAAGGAAATTCTGACACATGGGTGAATCTTGAGGACATTATGCTAACTGAAATAAGTCATTCACAAAAAGATAAATACTGTATGATTCCACTTGTATGAGATGTATAGAGTAGTCAAATGTATGGTGGAGTAGCATGGTGGTTGTATAGATGAGAATGACAGTCAAAATATTTAACAACTGGCATTGCATAGGCATTAGGGATTAGAATGGATGCAGCTCAATCAGAACACACTCTGGGAGTGAATAATCTGTACATCATGACCAATAATATCAGTTCTGATTATGGGAACTTTGAGGAGCAAAGGGCCTTGGGGACTGAGGCCACTGCAATACACTTCAAGGAGGAGATGGAACTCAGACTGAGCCTGGAGGGTGGGAAGAGAGAAAGGACCAGTAGTCACTAGGTTTTTTCATGATGTAAGTGGGATTCTTAGAAGATTATTCTGACAGCTGTGTGTGGGATGAGGGGGAGCAGGAGGAAGGAAGGAGGAAAATTGGTGAGGCTGTAATAGGAACTGAGGTGTGAGTGGAGAGTGGAGATTGGGATATTGGAGAAAAGGGGAGAACTGAGGGCGGAGACTAAGTAACTCTATCCTATACTGCCAAAGGCCAAAGCATTTCTTTCTTACAATGAGTTGTTTAGATGTGACTAGGAAGTATAATAAAAGCATAAAAAGGTGTGAACTTAAGTTGCTGACAATGCTCTCATTCCCTTCCCTGAAATTTCTTTCCTATGACCCAACAAGGGAGTCGGAAAATAATATTTGTAGAGATGGCTTGCAGAATAGAGCTGGTTCCCGCACAGGAGTAGCCTTGTCAGTAGAAATTACTCTAGGGTTTGCCATATTTGAGGGCATAGAGGTGGGTCTTCATATATAGAGGTCTTTATATCTGGAAGAACATTATAAATTTTCTGAAGCCCCAAGTCCTGGAAATGCTATCCTGGGAAGTCTCACCTTAGGGCTATATCTGGGGATCCAGAACCATGAGAATTTTCCTGATCTGCTCTTCCTGCAAAGCCCAAACTAATCTTCTTGTTAAAACTGGGCTTTGGGCACATAGCTCCCTGGCTCTCCACTTAGGCAAACTTTATGCAGAATTCAGGAGACTCTAGAATTGTAGGGTTTCCCTTTTGCAGTTTCAAAGTTTTAATTTGAGTGCTAATAAAAAACTCTACAGGCAAGTGGCAATATTTGTAGAGATACCTTTGAAAAGAGGAAAAGAAGATATATGAGTGAATGCTTTTCAATTTGCTGAAGACTGCTTGCAGAAGAAGAGGGGTAAAAAGAAGTAGTAGGTAGATGGGGTGGCAAGCCAGTTGGAGCTCAGGAGTTTTAGCTAAGATGACTTCACAAACACGTTTGGATAAATTATATCAACCAGAAATACATTTAAGTTAATGTGCTTCTGGGTTCTAGTGTCAAACCTAAGGGCCATCACATTTTATTATGACTTACAATATAGTCAGGTAAGTCAACTGGGATCAGCAACTCTCAGGGAATAGACCATTGGGCAGAAAAGGAAGGAGTAGGAGGGTAAAGAGAGGGTAGGGCTTTTGAAGCTGTGAGCTACAAAGAGCAATTTAAACAGGCCAGATGAAGGCAGGAGGGGTTTATGAAAGTATGAGGATAGCACTGAATGTTAGGATGATGTGAAGCAACAGGGGAGAAGCACAGATTTATGTAAGCCATGATGGAGAGGTGAAAGGCCACCAAAGAAAAAGCAGGTACCACATACTAGGTACTGAGTAAAAGAAGAATAAAACAGGGTTTTATTCAGACAAACAGGAAAGCCAACAAGTAATTTGTGCAGAAGGTTTTTAGTTGAAGTAATTTAAAAAACCTCAGATTGAGAAGGTATAATAACCATGAACATGCATGGAGCACTTTTGTGCTGGACACAGTATTAAGTGCTTTGTATGTATTATTCCAACAATTCTACAGATAAAGAAACAGGCTTTTTAGCAGAGCAAGTAACTTGCCTAAGCTGGTAGGTGGTAGAGCCAGTATTCTCTAAATTTGACATGATCCCAACAAATTCCAGGATTGTTAATTTTTTTTTTAGGATTTTTTTTAAATTTTTATTTTTTATAAACATATTAGGATTGTTAATTTTTAATAAGCTATACATTTAAGCTGCTGATACTCCTTGCCTTCACTTCCATGAGAAATAAATTTGGGAACTAGGAACTAGATTTTTAGAGTTCATACTAAAATGTTCTGAAAAAGAAGAGCAATAAGAATGGACTAGACCTACCAGACCTTAAAATAATTACATGAATCCATAATAATTTAGATGTTGGAATGCTGATTCTATAAATAAAGAAATTAATGATACAGAATAGAGAGTATATATGGAAATGTATGATACCTCTATGATAGGAATATGGTATATGATAAGGTTATGATATGCATATTACATCCAATGAGAAATGTTGCTTATTCTGTAAAAAGAAATGAGATAATGGGGTAGCCATTTATAAACACACACACACACGCACACACACACACACGCACACACACACATCATACACATTCACAGTGCTACTTTGTGTACCAAATGCATCCAAGATTTAAATATAAGACAGTCGGGGCGCCTGGGTGGCTCAGTGGGTTAAAGCCTCTGCCTTCGGCTCAGGTCAGGATCTCAGGGTCCTGGGATCGAGCCCCGCATCGGGCTCTCTGCTCAGCAGGGAGCCTGCCTGCTCCTCTCTCTCTGCCTGCCTCTCTGCCTACTTGTGATCTCTGTTTGTCAAATAAATAAATAAAGTCTTAAAAAAATATATATAAGACAGTCAATGTCACAAAAGTACTATAGGAAAACATGGTAGCATTTTAAAACAATTTACCATAGAAAGGTGTTTCTAAGCCTGGAATAAACCTCTGAAGCTGTTAAAGGAAAGGTTAATGAAATGAAAAGAATAAAAATATGTATATATTTTATAAAAAGACCATAAATAAAGTCAAAAGACAACAAACTGGAAAACATTTTTGCAACATATGACCTAGACAAAGCATTTTTATTTTGTTCTTATATGATAGTATGAGATATTTATGTGTTTAAAGTCGCAGGAATTTTTAAAAATAAACTTAATTTTTTAAAAGATTTTATTTATTTGACAGAGAGAACATGTAAGCTGTGTGTGTGAGTGTGGGGAGTGGGGGAGGGAGAAGGACAAGCAAGCAGACTCCCAGAGTCTGACATGGGGCTGGATCTCATGACCCTGAGATCATAATCTGAGTGGAAATAAAGAGTTAGATGCTTAACTGAATGAGCCACCCAGGCATTGCAAAATTAAACTTTTAATTTTAAGATAATTGTATGCTATCATCATAACCTTGTTCCAAGCATGTTGTTGCAAAGAGTAAGATTTCAGTTCTTTTATGGCTTAATAATATTCCAGTGTATATATAATCCACATCTTTATCAGTTCACCAATCAATGGACCCTTAGGTTACTTTTGCAATTTGGCTATTGTAAATAATGTTGCAATAAACACAGGGGTGCACGTATCCCTTTGAATTAGTGTTTTTGTGTTTCTTTGGGTAAATACCCAGTAGTGTTATTATGGGGGGTTGTTTTTTTGGTGTTGAGCTGTATAAGTTCTTTATATATTTTATATACTAACCCTTTATCAGATATGTCATTTACAAATATATTCTCCCACTCAAGATTGTTTTTTAGTTTTATTGGTTGTTTCTTTTGCTGTGCAGAAGCTTTTTACTTTGATGTAGTCCCAATAGTTTATTTTTGCTTTTGTTTCCCTTGGCTCAGGAGACATATCTAGAAAGATGCTACAGCTGGCCTCAGAGAAATTATTGCTTGTGCTCTCTTCTAGGATTTTTATAGTTTCAAGTTTCACATTTAGGTCCTTATTAATCCATTCTGAGTTCATTTTTGTGTATGGTATAAGAAAGTGGTCCAGGGGTGCCTGGGTGGCACAATTGGTTAAGTGTCCAACTTTTGGCTTTGGTTCAGGTCATGATCTCAGGGTTATGGGACTGAGGCCTGCATCAGGCTCCACACTCAGCATGGAGTCTACCTGAGATTGTCTCTCCCTCTCCCTCTGCCCCTCTTGCTTGTGCTTTCTCTGCCTCTAAAATAAATAAGTAAATATAGAAAGAAAGAAAGAAAGAAAGAAAGAAAGAAAGAAAGAAAGAAAGAAAGAAAAAGAAAGAAAGAGGTCCAGTTTCATTCATCCATGTAGCTGTCCAGTTTTCCCAAAACCATGCTTGTATCCTGGGATTAAATTACACTTAATCATAGTGAATGATTCTTTTAAATATATTGTTGGATTTGCTAATATTTTGTTGAAGGTTTTGCATCCATATTCATCAGGGATATTGGCCTATAGTTCTCTTTTTTTGTTGTGTCTTTATTTGGTTTTGAAATCAGGGTAATGCTGGCCTCAAATGAAACTGGGTTTTCCTTCCTCTTCTTTTTTTTTTTTTTCCTTCCATTAGTTTGAGAAGAATAGGTTTTGACTCTTTAAATGTTTTGTAGAATTCACCCTGTGAAGTTGTCCAGTCCTGGACTTCTGTTTGTTAGGAGTTTTTTGATTAATGGCTCAATTTCACTGATGTTAGTAATCAGTCTGTTCAAATTTTCTATTTCTTCCTGTTTAAGTTTTGGTAGGTTATATTTTTCTAGGAATCTGTGTTTCTTTTAGGTTGTCCAGTTCATTGGCATGTAACTTTTCATAATATTCTCTTACAATCCTTTTTACTTTGCTGGTGTTGGTTGTTATTTCTTCTCTTTCATTTCTGATTTTGCTTATTTGAGGTTTCTCTCTCTCTCTCTGAACCTGGCTAGAGGTTTATCAATTTTGTTGATCTTTTCAATAAACCAACTCTTGGTTTCATTGGTCTTGTATTGGTCTTTTTAGTTTTTTTTTGGGGGGGGGTCTTTTTAGTTTCTATATCTTTTATTTTGACTCTAATCTTTATTATTTCCTTCCTTCTGTTGGTTTTGAGTTTTGGTTTACATCTAAAGCTACTTTAGATGTAAGATTAAGTTGTTTATTTGAGATTTTTATAGCTTTTTTGAGGTAGTCATTTTCATTTGTCTTCATGTATTTTTTGATTTCCTTTTTGATTTCTTGGTGACCCATTCAGTGTTAATTAACATGTTATTTAGCCTTCATGTATTTGTACTTTTTCCAGATTTTTTCTTGTGGTTGATTTCTAGTTTCATAGCATTGTGGTCAGAAGAGATGCATGGGATAACTTCAGTCTTTTTGAAATTATTGAGTCTTGTTTTGTGGCCAAAGATGTGATCTCTTCTGGAGAATGTTCTGTGTGCACTTGAAATGATTGTGTATTCTGCTGTTGTAAGATGGAATATTCTGAATATTTCTAAATTGATCCGGTCCAGTGTATCTTTTAAAGCCACTTTTTCCTGGTTGATTTTCTGTTTAGATGATCTGTTCATTGATGTAAGTGGGGGTGTTAAAGTCCCCTACAATTGCTGTATTATTATTGATACATGCCCCCTGAAAGTTCTTTTATGTTTGTTATGTAAGTTTTTATGTATTTGAGTGCTCCCATGTTGGGTGTATAAATATTTACAATTGTTAGGTCTTGTTGGATTGTCCCCCTCATTATTAAATAGTGTTCTTTGTCTCTTATTAGTCTTTGTTTTAGAGTCAATGTTGTCTAATATAAGAATTGTTACCCTGGATTTCTTTTGATATCCATTTGCATGATAAATGTTTCTCCATCCCCTCACTTTCAATCTACATGTGTATTTAGGTCTGAAGTGACTCTCTTGTAAGTAACATATAGATGGGTCTTGTTTTTTATCCATTCCATCACCCTATGTCTTTTTTTTTTTTTACTTTTATAATGTACATTTTATTTTTATTTTTTTATATACGCTCTACACCCAATGTGAGGCTCAAACTCATGACCTGGAGATCAAGAGTTTCACACTCTGAGCCAGGCAGGCACCCCATTCTATGACTTTTGTTTGGAGTGTTTAGTCACTTTACATTCAAAGTAATAATTTTTTTATTTTATTTTTTATTTTCTTTTATTTTAAATATTTTTATTTTCTTTTTTGAGCAAGAGAGAGAACACAAGGCAGTGGGGAGGGGCAGAGGGAGAAGGAGAAGCAGACTCCTTACTGAGCAGGGAGCCTAATGTGAGGCTCAATCCTGGCACTCTGAGATCATGACCTGAGCTACTGTAGGTCTACCTGAAGGTAGATGCTTAACTGACTGAACCACCCAGGTGCCCTTCAAAGTAATTATTGATAGTTATATATTTATTGCTTTTTTTTTATGTTTTGGGTTTGTATTTGTGGATTTTCTCTGTTCCTTTCTTGCCTTGCTCTCCTCTCTCACCATAATTGGCTTTCATACTTCTATTTCTTCCTCTTTCTTTTTGCAGATCTTTTACTAGTTTTTGACTTGTGGTTACTATTAGGTTTGTATATAACCTCTTCTGCACATAGCACTTTATCTTAGGTTGATGGTTCCTTATTTTTGAGCTCATTTTTTACTCCTCTCCTCCCCATGTTTTAGGTATATAGTGTCATACTTTACTTCCTATTATTTTGTGAGCCCCCTGACTCATTTTTATAGGTATACTTATTTTTACTGCTTTTGTGCTTCTTACTTTTCTTACTCCTATATCATCTTTGCTTTCCACTCAAAGTCCCCTATATCATTTCTTATAGAGCTGGTTTAAAGGTCATGAACTCCCGTTTACTTTTATTTGTCTGAGAAATTCTTTGTCTTTTCTGTTCCGAATGAGAGCCTTGCTGGATAGAGTGTTCTTGGCTGCAGATTTTTTCCTTTCAGCACTGTGAACATATGACATTCCCTTCTGGCCTGCAAAGTTTCTGCTGAAAAATCTGCTGATAGCCTTATAGGGTTTCCTTTGTATGTAACTGTTTTCTTTTCTCTTGCTGCTTATAAAATTCTTTTTATATTACTGCTTTTTGACATCTTAATTACAATATGTCTTGGTGTGGATCTGCTTTTGTTGATTTTGTTGGGGGAATCTCTGTGCCTCCTACATCTGGACTTCTGTTTCTTTCCTCAAATTCAGGAATTTTTCAGCTATTATTTCTTTAAGTATAAATTTGTTGCCCCCTCCCCCCTTCTTCTTTTGAGATCCTTATAATGTGACTGTTATTATGCTGGATGGAGTCACTGAGTTCCCTAAGTATGTTCTTATTTTGAATTTTGCATTTTTTTCTCTTACCTGCTCAGCTTGATTACTTTCCATTACTTTGTCCTCCAGATCACTGATTCATTTTTCTGCTTCATGTAGCCTGCTATTTATTCCATCTAGTGTATTTTTAATTTCAATTGTTTTCTTCCTCTCTGATTTTGTGTGTGTGTGTGTGTGTGTGTGTAAGGGATGTCACTGATTTTTTCCACTCTTCTCTCAAGTTCAGTGAGTATCTTTATGAGCATTACTTTAAATTCTCTACAAGACATATTACTTATCTCCATTTTGTCCAGGTCTCTTGCCATGACTTTGTTCTGTTCTTTCATTTGAGACATGTTCCTATGTCTTCTCATTTTGCCTCTTTGTGTCTGTTTCTGTGTGTTAGTAAAGTCAACTGGTCTCTTACTCTTGAAAGTAGTGTTCAAGGCATACACTTTTAACAAGGTGGCATTGGTCCTTTTTCACAGGGGACACCTAGCTGGTGCTGAGACCAGTGTGGCTGGGGCTATCCCACAAAGCATGTGTGGGTTGGGGGCATTATTCCAACAAAGGGCACACATCCACTTTGGGAGGCAATCAGCCACCACTTCTGCCCTCAAAGTGGGAAGTCAGATGATATAGTGCCAGCAAAGCATTTGCAGGTCCTTTAGGGTAGGGGACCCACAGTGCCGATTGAAGCAGGCCTGGGTGAAGGTGGTAGGATGTGGTGTCAGCAAGTTAGGCAGTGAATTCCGGTGCTGTGCTGGTTCCCACACGTGGCCATGTGTTTATTCTGGGGGAGAGGGGAGGGAAATGGTGACTTCCAGCTCTTTTTTTTTAATGGAGATGTCCCTCAGTGAACTCTGAGATTGGTAAATAATTCTCCCTCCTATATGTCCCAGGCATTTTTCTAACTGTTGTTTTTATGCTGTATATTTGTGGCTGTTTGTTGTCCTGTCTTTTTAGAGGCAGGGGCCTCAGCTTCCTATTGCCTCCTGGGTTCTCCCAGAGCCACGCCCATTGATTTTTAACATTCCAGGCTTTAAGTCCCTCTGATTTTACAAGTTCATGAAATTTGTTTTTCAAAGCCAAATGCTATGGGCATTTGTTTTCTGTATGGAGGCTCTATGGTATGATTGTTTCAATCTTCTCTCCACCCTTGATTCCCTCCCCTCAGAGGCCAGACCTGTGAGGTTTAGCTCCCTACCACATCTCAACCCTTTCTACCCTTCTTGATGTGGCCTCTTCTCCTCATTTTGTTGTGAAATTTTTTGTGTCAGTCTTTGGGTCATTCTTTGAGTTATTTACACTGATCTGAGTGCTATCTAGTTGTATTTGTGGTACAGGGTAAGCCTAGGGCCCTCCTACTCTGCCATCTTCTCCAGAAGTCTCTCTTCTCTGGAGACATTTTTGGTTGTCATGATTGGTGATGAGGATGCTACTGGCATCTAGTGGGTAGAGTCCATAGAATTATCTACCCCCAAAAGTCAGTAGTGCTGAGGTTGAGAAGCCTTGGTTTTGGGGGGCCTTGATTGAAAGGTTTCAACTGGGCTACACTGAAATGGTGAAATGTACTAGTGTATATTACCATTGCTTCAGAGCATCAACTTTATTTTCATCTGTAGCACGTGAGCTAAGATATTCCTAAGTGCCAGCTGCTGGGGAAAGACTAATCAAACAAGAAGTTCTCATCAGCTCCCTTTTACCAAATCCTTTTTGCTGGTTAGAAAAAAAGTGAATTCCTATATTTTAGTAAAAGCTCCATCTGTATTTGAACATGGTCTTTTGGTTTTAAGAAATAATGTGCTTCAACAAATGGAAAAAGTACCATAAATGGCAACAGATGTAGCTTATTGCTGACTTTAGAAGGTGGCAAGGCTTCCTATAGGACAAGCAATGCTACACACTTCCCACTCAGAGCCATTGAAGAGAACACTTACAAATTAGAAAGTAATGACCATTGCTTTACTTGTTATGATAAACCAGAAAAACAGGCTTCAGTTTATTGAATCTATTATTGAACCCTAATTAGCTCTGGTGTTTGGACATTCTGAGGCCTATGGTAAGATAAATAATATTTATGGTTTCTTCAATGTATCAAATCATTGTTTACAAAATGCAATGTAGTATGAAATGCTCGGTTCTCTCAGAGTTTAGACCACAGAGTGACCAGGCGCTCATTCTGGGGTTGTGATTGAAACACTGGAGCCCAGCATGGGTAATCTTCACGTAGACACTCTAACCACAGATGTCAGAATGCTTAGCAGTGCCTCAGGCCCACGCAGACTCCTCGATGGGTTCTTAACCAATGTCCTTAACATCGCCATGTGAGCTTTGGGTGGAATTGAGGAAGGGTAGCATTAAATACACTGAGTAATCTGAAAATGAAGGGTGGAGAATTAAAAACGAGTTCATTTGGGTTCAAGGAAATTTTCTGAGGATGTCAGCGTTTTCCATTTTGGGGAAAAAAGATGTCTTTTAAAACTTTTCTGTAGGAGAATTTGCTAAAATCTCTTCAGTGTATATGTGAACTGAAATACTGTGGAGAAAAAAATTTTACACCATTAACCAAAAAAGTAAAGTCTCAAAGATCCAAACTAAAATACCAGGATAATATATCAGTGAAGATAAATAAACCCATCTCCTTGTCTATAAAATAGGGAGAAATAATCCTTTATCTGAAACTCTTGGAGCCAGATGAGTTTCACAATTTGGGATTTTTAATATTTTAGAAAAGTAATAAAGTGCACATATCATTTATTGTATAGAACCCTAAGAGGGGTTTGGAGCATTACTCTCTAATGAAACAGATTAATAGTTCTGTAGTGAAATGTGCACTAAATAGGTTAAAGACTATGAATGGCCTCATATTAGCTAAAGTCAGGTTAACAAAAGAGTTTGTTCTAGACTTATTAAAAACTTCGGGTTTTCAAGCTTTGGGATTTAGGAATTACAAATGATGAATTGTGTATCTGTCTCTGTCTCAAAGAGGTATAATAAGAATAAAATGCTACAAGGGATAAACTGTGTCTGGTGCTGGTGTATAATAAGCATACAGTAATAGCAGTCATTATTATTAGGATGAGCCATATGATATTTTTGTTTTTGCAGATAAAAGATAATTAGATACTTTAAAAAATTATCATCACTATTGTAATTCTTTGGGTTGATATATACTTTGGCTCCATTTCTCTTCCATTTCTTTTCTTTCCTTCCTTTCTCCTACCCTCTCTTCCCAAGGTCTTCTACCTTAAAATCCTTGCATATAAAAAAATGATGTGAGTGGTCATATTTGACGGGGTTTGGTTACTGAACAGGCTCTTTCAACTTCATCTACTTGTATATGGGTAGAAGGGCTTTGCTTTAACAAGATAAAACCAAAACCAAAATAAAAATAGTGAAACAGGCAGCAAACATTTTACTTGTCTTATATTTCCATGTTCTTCTTAGCAAGACCTAAGTGTTCTGACCACAGTGATTCTGGTGACCAGGAATTCTAGTGCTGGCAGTCTGGGTTGAGTCAGAGGGGTCAGAGTTGGATTGACATGAAGTTCAGGCCAAAGTCATGATGAACTGGCATGAAAAAAAATACGAAAACACACCAAACACAAAGCAGCAAGCTAACCACCTCAGAATTTCACCTAAATAACATGCTGCTCTTAAGTCCATTTCCTGGGCCCCATTTCTCTGACTTCAGACCTTCCAGTCATTCTCTCAGATCATTCCAGATCTTAAATAATGTGATGGACCATCCACATGGGGCAGAAAACTCAACAAACTCATAAACTGCATTCTGTTTACAAGTTCATTTCCAAGGCTCATTATTTATTTGTTTAAGAAGTTTTATATCCCTGAGAGGACCTTAGTAATTGAAAGCTGCTTTTATTTTACCAATATGTTTAATAATTACTGATCTTTTTAGTAGGAGTGAATCTAGGCTTGCCAGATATTTTCATGGTAATTCTTGTGATGAAGATGGAAGATCTTGAGGGACGCCTGGGTGGCTCAGTTGGTTAAGCAGCTGCCTTCGGCTCAGGTCATGATCCCAGCGTCCTGGGATCGAGTCCCACATCGGGCTCCTTGCTCGGCGGGGAGCCTGCTTCTCCCTCTGCCTCTGCCTGCCACTCTGTCTGCCTCTGCTTGCTCTCTCGCTCTCTCTCTCTCTGACAAATAAATAAAATTTAGAAAAAAAAAAGAAAAAAAAAGAAAAATGGAACAAATATCACTTTAATTGTTCTTTCCTTCTGAAAGATTGCATGTTCTATAGCAATAATTCTTAAACTGGGTCCCATTGTTAATTGGTATTAGTAGGTGTTTCAGAAAAAAGAACAAGGATTCTATGTTCAAATAACTTTGGGAAACCATTCTTTGAACAAAATCAAGCAGGTGTCTTTATTGTAGAAACCTCAATGGCTTTTAATATACTAATTTGTGTTATGAATCTCCAAGAGGGGACTGAACTTATAGGATCTCCTATGACTGTTTGAATATGAAAACTTTACTTTTGCAAACCAACTTAATAGCTCATGGGACACCGGTGTTGCAGGCAATATAGAGTTTGATATATTGGCTCTGGCCTATGCTGGTAGGTCAGATGTGATGCCTTGACACCCAGTTTTCTTATAAGGAAAACTGCTTAGTTAAGAAGTCATTGATTACAGGCAGCCATAATCTGACCTTTCTCTTCCTCATGACTGTTTGGAGCAGAAGTGGGCACCTGAGTTCCAGGTGGCCAACCTCATGGACTGAACAGAACTGAGATGTGTGGAAAGGGTCAATTAGATGACACATGAAGAGGCTGCCACGAGACAGTCTGGTCCTTCAGGGTTCCTGAGTAAATCATGGTCATGAGTAGGCAGAAATTTTGAGAACAAGGCAGGAAAGATAAGTAGAATGGAGGGTGAGGAGGCTGATGAGCTATGTCAAGAGTTGTGGAAGCAGAGACAGAACATGTGAGTCACCAGAGAAGGGATGAATTTTGACTACTTGCTCTGGAGGGGCAAAGAGATAACCCCATTCCTAGATCAACTCTGAGACCTTCCAGTTACTTTTCCCAGTTGGGAATGTGCAATTTCCTCAGTTCTTCACAATATTCTTGTTCTTATATCCAGTGATACCTTGTTATAAAATTCCTCTTTATCCAATGCATTCTTATAATTAATTCCATCATAATTTGGGATAACCTGACAACTCTGAACCTTGCAACTTTAAAAAGCCCAATGAACACATCTGGCTTGTTCTAAAGACTTTTTTTTTCCTATTAAAAATAACTTTTATTCTTCCTGCAAAATTGATTCATAGAAAAATTAAAAGCCCAATTAAGTTTAGAGCACACAACAAAAATTACCTACAATTCTGCCCACTTGGGTAACTACTGCTAAATTTTGATATACATCTGTGTAGGGCTTTTTCTCTCTTTTTCTAATTACAAAATGGGAGCACACTATATATGCTATTTGTGTTCTTTTATTTAACTTCTGTAAATATCTTTTCCTTTTTATCACAACATATTTAATGGTTAAGCCTTATTTTGTTGTGTGTACAAAGTTTATTTAATCCCCAATATTGGACATTTTGGTTGTTTATTTTTTTGCTAATATAAACACTTCCATGATAAATAACTTAGTAGCTAAATGTTTGCATACTTCTATCTCTCAGGATAAAGTTCTGGAAGTGGACTTATTATATTAAAATGTATGCACAGTTTTAAGGATTTTTTAAAAAGATTTATATATTTATTTATTTATTTATTTATTTGACAGGCAGAGATTACAAGTAGGCAGAGAGGCAGGCAGAGAGAGAGGGAAGCAGGCTTCCTGCTGAGCAGAGAGCCCTATGCGGGGCTCCATCCCAGGACCCTGGAATCATGACCTGAGCCGAAGGCAGAGGCTTTAACCCACTGAGCCACCCAGGCGCCCCAACAGTTTTAAGGATTTTGATTCTTCGATAAATTTCCCTCCAGAGAGTCTGTAATGATTTACACAACAATTGAGCAGTCTCTGATAGTCAAACTTTATTTTCTGTGGCTTCTCTTTCCAAGCTTTTTACTGCTTTTGGAACCAAATCGCTTGTCCTAAAGTTTTCAGCGCTGACTTAAGCCACTTTGTCTCAGAATACTACCCTGATCTTCTCTTTCTTTTTCTGCCACTGGATCTCTCTCTATTGAATTGTTACTGAACAGTACAGGAGAAAGGAGTACTCAGGTTTTCTGCACCCCATCTGGCCTTGGGGAGGCAGTAGTAGCAGCAATTTAAACTCAAGGCTTACAAGATTTGCTTCCATTGGGAAATGAAAGACCCACAAAGTTCAAGGAGCCCATTAGTGGCTAGTAAATTAAGAGCATAAACCCAAAGAGCTGCCTGCAGCTTGCAGCTTGGTATGACGTGGTTGCTTACGATTCATATGATCTCTCATTGCTAAAATGTGTTTAAAAGACAATGACAACTCTGGGGTGCCTGGGTGGCTCAGTGGATTAAGCCTCTGCCTTCGGCTCAGGTCATGATCTCAGGGTTCTGGGATGGAGGCCACTGCATCAGGCTCTCTGCCCAGCGGGGAGCCTGTTTCCACCCCCCGCCCCCCAGCCTGCCTCTCTGTCTACTTGTGATCTCTCTCTTTAAAAAAAAAAAAAAAAGACAATGACAACTCCAATTATATTCCTGATACACTAGCTAGGGCCAACCACCTGTAGCCCTAGTCAACAACTGAAGATGATTGTGACAAATGTTACATTTCAATTTTCAATAGCTTAGTGAGGAATAAAAACGTCAGCATTGTTTTTTATTGTTTAACTATTCATCTTATGTGTTTAGGGGAGCAGGGCCTGAGAATCCAATTTATGGGCTGTAAGACTCTTTTTTTGCCCTTGGTGGTGAAAAGGGCATTTGGAGAATTTTGCTGTTACTTGGCCTTTGCAGTGCAGCAGGCAAAGGCAGGCTGAAAACACAGTTATTTTTACTGCCTGTTTGCCTCTCTTGTAAGAACTTCTGAAAAGTCTAAGTTTGAGGTTACCCATTAAATATATAGTTGGGCTTTTGTGAATTATCTATTTTAGTTATTTATGTTCTCCCTCACCAAATTAGTCCATGCCATTGAGAATAAACTGTATTTTTCATACATTTACCTATTCACTTGGTCTTCTTTGTTCAAAACACATCTGTTGAGTCTCTATTATGCTGCATGTCTTGCATATGTTTTAAAAAATATTTGTATGTATTTTATTTAGGATTTTAAGGTCCATCAAAAACAAGGGTTTTAAATTTTTAGATATTACTGTGCCTAGTTTCTTTACAACTTAATAATCTGCCTCCTGGAAGCCTTCAGGACCTCTGGTTTTATGGGTGGCATGGGAGGGTTGGGGGATTGCTCTCTAATTAAATAAAAAGTGATGAGGCATGACAGGAAGATTGGAGCCTTACCTAAGAAGATTTTTCTGTGGGGTTGGGTGTGGGGACTTCCTGGGGCAGAGTTCTTATTTTTCCACTACTATCTCCCATGCTGGGTCTCACCCCTTCTTGATTCCCTCAAAGCATAGCTAAAGTAAGATTGTTGCATGAAATAAGATCTCTGGAGGGTTTTTGGGATAATGCAGGGTAATTACCTTGCAGAACTGCAAAGTCTGAAGGAACCATCCTCACAAGACTGCCCTCACTTCTAACACCCACCATAAGTTCAGGAGCTTCCCCAAACTACCCTCAGGTTGGATAATTTGCTATAAGGAGTCACAGAACTCACTGAAAACTATACTCATGGTTTATTAGAGGGAGAGGATGCAAGTTAACATTAGCCAAAGAAAGAGAGGTATAGGGCCCAGTCAAGAAGAGGTCCAGATATATATATATTTTAAATTTCACTTTAGTTTAGATCATTCTTTTCTTCACTTTTATTTGCTAATATTCATATAGAGTTAAAATTCAAGGTAATCCCCTTTCCCCAATTAATGCTACCCCTATAGGTAAACCAATTTTTAATCCCCTGATATCTTGGGAAAGTTGTATCCCTTAAAAAAGATATCAAGATACATCCAGGAAGAAGCAAAATAACCTTCCTCACCCACACTGAGCATTTACAACCACTCTCCCATCTTTTTCTCCTACCAGTATTTTTGTATACTTGTGTTTGTCCTGGTAGTCTATAAATCTTATACTTAGGGTTCTTATTGACGAGGTTCTTTTTTTTGTTTGTCTGTTTGTTTCTCTGTTTTCCTTCTACATATATATGTAAATATTTTTTTTTCTTCTCTTGTCATATACTTTTATCAGTCTTTTTTGTTTGTCTGTATTTGTTTGTATACTTCACAAACCTTACCTTGGGGCCCATTTGGGCTGAGCCTTCTCTTTTATCCTTCTTTCTTTTTCCTCTCTCCCTCTCTCTCTCTCTCTCTCTCTGTCTCTCTTTTTCTGCTTTCTCTCTTTCTTTTTTTCTTTCATTTGGGTGGGGACTCTTAATTGCTCAGAAGCATTCCAGGGTGCACCTTCACTGCACCAAGGTCGATACATCCAGCTACAACCATTCAGCCAACTCTCACCAAAATGACTAGGAGGAGGAATGCCCAACAGAAGAAAAATTCAGAGGATGGGCCCTCTGCAACAGAGCTAGTGGCTACCGACATAGACATTATGTCGGAAAGGGAATTCAGGCTAACAATTATCCAGGCAATAGCGAGGTTGGAGAAAACCATGGACGACCAAATGGAATTGATTAGGGCAGAACTGAAAGCAACCAGGGATGATGTTCACAAGGCTCTCAATGAGTTCCAATCTAATCTAAATTCTCTAAAAGCTAGGGTAACTGAGACAGAAGATAGAATTAGTGATCTGGAGGACAAACAGATAGAGAGAAAGGATCAGGAGGAAGCCTGGAACAAACAGCTTAGAAACCACGAAAACAGAATCAGGGA
>PISX010032526.1:0-16221 GCA_004024625.1 Mellivora capensis
AAAAAAATGACTTTTTTTGTTTTTAAATAAGCTGCTATTGGTGAAGTTTAAAATAGCTTTGGTTTCCATAATGAATCTATGATATTCTGAATCTGAAGACACTTGATAGCAATAACATAATGATACTCATACTCCTCTTTATAACTTATGGGGCCATCTTACTATACCCCAAATCTCATGCCCAACCTCTCCCATGTGAAATACTTTTCCCTGCTTTTAATGGACATTAAACTTGCAAGCTAGGACTCAGATTTTTTTTTTTTTTTTTTTTTTTAACCTGCAGGGCGGAACGTAGCAGCAGAACTAAGGGAGAAGTAATGGAGTGCACTGCATGAGAAATTTACATTATTATCTGGCAGTAGATTGGTTTGCTTCCTCTGTATCCACCAGCTCTGTCCCTTGATAATCACCTTCACACCCAGCTGCACTTCAGAGCTTGTTTACCATGTTGCAATGATGTTTATTCCCCGAGTTTATTTGATGTTGGCCATTTGAAAACATTATCATTTAAATTGGTTCCTGTAACTAATGAGCATATGTTTCATATGTGTTTCACAGGAGTGAGCCAGGGGAAGTATCAGTGTGAAAGGACGGTTTCTGTAGGGTAGTTATTTCAGCCACAGTAGAATGTTTAAAATGTCAAATTTTAAACTCTTTGGGTGCTAAGGGAGGAGCTCTGGCATGAAATGATAACAGAATTTTGTGAGAACTAAAGAAAAAAAAATAAAACAAAATCAAATTGAAACCAAAGCTGAGATCATTATAAGCTAACTTAAGAGAAATCTTGAATGCGAAATGCTTAAGACTTGCTTTGGGACATTGTGAATCTACTGAATGACATAAGTATTCCCTTCAAACTTGCTGGAGGGAGATGACAAGAATGTCAAATTCCTCCGTACGAATGCAGAACGCTGTAGTGGGTTACACTGAAGGCAAGTGAGCAGAATATAGTTACATCTGTAATGACATTGTGGAGGGTGAGGCTTCGTACCCAAATCAATCCCCCTTAAGAAAGGAACGTGAAACAACTGCACAGAAAGCAAAGGGAAAGGAAGGAAAGGGTAATTAGGAATGAGACATAGACCCTGAAATACAATTCTGTGGAACCTGGAACCAGAACGTTTAAAAAAACAAAAAGCAAGCGTGAACTGGGCACTCGGTATCTCTCCGACGTTCTTCTAGAGTACATACCTATTTCCCTGGAGAATCACATTCTCCCTGGGGCTCTCAGCTCAGTGTTTTGGATAGGGCTGACTTCTTCTCTGACTGGAGGGTCAGGCAGGTAATTCCAGCCAACCAGACTCTTGTATTTGCTTGTCCTCAGAGCCTTGCTCAGGGACTGGTGTGGGAACCGGTCAGAGTCGATGAAATTCAAGACTCGTGGCAGGGATTTCTGAGAGAAACATGTGTGCATTGTTCCTGTAGAGCCGGACCTAGGAGAGTACAGTTCTGGCAGCCAAAAGGGACAAGAGTTGAGCTAAGACCTGAAGAAGGATCAGGTCCTGCGGCACACTGTGCCGCAGACAAAACTAGATCCATCTAGGATTTATTAGTAACATGACCCAATAACGTGACTTTTTGCCTCCTTGGGTTGACCTTGGATTTTCTGTCTCTTTCAATGAAAAGCATTATGGTGTACTATATAAACACTTAGATCAGCGTTTCATTTAAAAATGAACGTAATTGGGACGCCTGGGTGGCTCAGTTGCTTAAGCAGCTGCTTTCGGCTCAGGTCATGATCCCAGCGTCCTGGGATCGAGTCCCACATCGGGCTCCTTGCTCGGCAGGGAGCCTGCTTCTGCCTCTGCCTGCCACTCTGCCTATGCTCGCTCACTCTCTCTCCCTCTCTCTCTGACAAATAAATAAAATCTTTAAAAAAAAAAAAAAAATGAACGTAATTACAGTCTCATGGTCTTCAAAGTTCCGAACCAGATACTAAGGTTCTTTCCTCTACTAAGGATTCTAAGTACCCGATTCTACTACTAGATTCTAATTCTACTACTACTCTGCTACTACTGCTACTACCCGATTCTAAGATCGATGAACTCTACAAGATGAGGTTAGACTACAGCTGCAAACATTATGGCTGGCATCACTACCCATTTTTCATCATCTTTTCAGCTTTGGATAGTATTTTTCATTACCTATACACACGTATATCTGAAATGTCAATTGCATTCCTTTTGCTATAACAAGTGTGAAAATTGACTCCTTATTAAACAAGCATGAGTGTAACACTTTAAACAGCTTTTTAAACAAGAGAAATGCTTTAGTTTCTTACTGGGTTGAAAGGCTACAAAAGTTCAAATGATATCACTCGCATTTTTTTTTCAGCTCTATTATAAATATGTATAATATTGAAATGATTCTTTGGCAGATATTCATGACTATAAAGTACAATAAACAAAATGTGCACTTAATGACAGGACATAATTTTTCATTGTACAATAAACCCTGCAAGTGTTTGTTACAATAAAAGAAACAACATTCATAAAGCTTGGCTTGGAAACTGGATTTTCATTAATAGCTTCTAAATGCTGCTCTAGAAAGATGGCTATCCTAGATATAGAGATAGTCATGCATAGGAGATGCTACAGAATAAATGTTGCTGTCCCCCCCCACCCCCGCCCCAGTTCATAGGTACATCAATCACCTAGGTACATCTTTGGGACACCACTTCTATAAAGCTCAAAGCTAAGTAACATATTGCTGAGGAATATGTAAATATGAGCTAAAAAAAGCTTATACAAAAGTAAAGGCAACAAAAGCAAAAGTAAACTCATGGAATTAGATCAAACTACAAACCTTTTGTATAGCAAAGGAAACTAATAAAAAGGCAACTTACTGAAAAATATCTGCAAATTGTAACTCTAATAAAGGATTAACACCCAAAATATATAAGAACTCATACAACCCAAGCCAATTAAAAAACAAGCAAAGAATCTGAATAGGCATTTTTCCAAGAAGTTATGCAGATGGTCAACAGGTACATGAAAAAATGCTCAACATCACTTATCATCAGGGAAATGCAAATCAAACCCACAGTGAGATACCATCTCACACCTGTCAGAATGATAATGATTAAAAACACAAGAAATAACAAGTGTTGGTGAGGATGTGGAGAATAGGGAACCCATGTGCACTGTTGGTAGGAATGTAAATTGGTGCAGCCATTATGGAAAACAGCATGGAAGTTCTTCCACAAGTAAAAATAAAACTACAATATGATCCAGCAATTTCACTTCTGGGTATTTATCCAAAGAAAACAAAAACACTAATTTGAAAAGATATATGCTTCCCATGCTGACTGCAGCATTAATTACAATAGCCAAGATACAGAAAGATAGAGCCTAAGCATCCACCAAGAGATGAATGGATAAAGATGTGGTCTGTAGACACAACGGAATATTATTTAGCCATAAAGAGAAGGAAATCTTGTCATGTGTACAATATGGATGAACCTTGATGGCATTGTTCTAGGTGATATAAGTCAGAGAAGAGTAAATACTGTCTGATCTCATTACATGTGAAATCAGAAAAGAAAAGAAAGCACAACAAAACAAAACAAAACAAAACACTGAGGGCCTAGATACAGAAAACAGATGGCTGGTTGCCAGAAGTAGAGGATGGGGATAGGTGACATGGGTAAAGGAAGTCAAAAGGCACTGATTTCTAGCTATGAAATAAGCCATAGGGATATAGGGATAACATAATGACTGTAGTTAATAATACTGTATTGCATATTTGAGTGTTGCTAAGAGAGTAAGTCTTACAAGGTCTCATCATCATAAGAGTATTTGTAACTGTGTGTGGTGATGGATGTTAACTAGGCTCACTGTGGTGATCTTTTCACAACATATGCAAATATGGAACCATTATGTTGTACCCTAAAACTAATACGTCCATTATCCTTCAATTAAAAAAACAACAACAACAAAGCAAGAGAGTATTAAAACCAATTCTGGATGCTAGTTACCTATTTGGGGGCAAGAGTTGGAAAGGGCAGGGTGAAGGGGCACAGAGTGAGCTCCCCATGGCATCGGTGATGTCAGCAACACTGCAGGTCCGGGGTTTGCTGGTGGCATCACCTGGTGTTTATTTTGACTTTGTTCTTTGCAGTAGATATGTTAATTTCATATATTTCTTTGTATGTATCAAATGTTACATAACAAAAAATATCAAAAATGCCTGGCGAGGAGTGCATATGTGCAGACAGCTTTAGCTATATAAATCTAATAGTCAAGGCATTATTTGCTGACATACAAATGACTTGGTAATTCATGGGCAAAATTCAATCCTACTGCTCAAGATGTATTAAAATTCAAGATTTAACTTGAGTTGAAATGGACAGATTCTCAAATTCAGGATTATCCCCAATACCTTAAGTGCCTCTTCCCCCATTTTTTGACATGTATCTAATCAGTGGCAAAAGGTAACACTGGTAAAGTACATAAGAAAACTCAGTAGCCACTTTTTCCCCCCTAAAGCTTACTTACACTGTGAATTTAACTTTAACTATTTGTTTGCCTGGTAGAGTCTTCTCTCCCCACCCCCCCTTTTTTTTCCTTATTAAGGAATTATTTTCTTAAGCAGAATAATATACAGGTTAAGAACAAAGGCCTCCAATAAATTTCTGTGTCACTTATTGGTTGTATGACTTTGTGGCAAGTTACTTAACCCCTTTAAACTTCACTTTCTTGATGTGCAAAATGAGGTTAGTAATAGTACCTATCTTGCTGAGCTGTGAGGATTAAATGAAATGAATGACTATAATAAAAACAAATGTCTATAATAAACTTGGTCTCAGGCCTGGCAGCTAGTAAACGTTCAATAGATTTTAATTATTATAATTATTATGTCAGCAAGCATACAGTAGTTAAGCTGGTAAAAAAAAAAATTACTCTTAAATATCAGAGGGGAAAAAAATCACTTGCTTCCCCAAGGTTAAGACCTCAAATGTACACCTACATTTGAGTTCTATGAAGTGTTACAGGAGGGCCAAATGTCCCCATTGTAGCTTTCCTCTTTCAGCTTGCAACACTTCCCTTGAAGTGAGTGGCTGGTCCATGCAGGAAGACAAAGGCATTTGATAAATCTAATAACAAACCTAGCTATACTTATTTTTCATGATTCAGGACACATGACAGCTTAAACAAGGAACTGGTAACAACAGAACTCCATGGTACTTTGAAATTCTAGGCAAGTCCCTACCATCCACTATGGAGAAGTATTAATGAGCAAAAATCCCCAACTTCATAAACTCAACACGCAAACCTATCTGTGGACATGTTTTTCTTGTGACATCATACACTTCGTACTATCTGCCTGGGCAAACAGCTCATAGAGTTGATTAAAATAATTAAATAGCCAAATGACAAAGAAACACCAATGTAATACGGGTTTGACAGTGAAAAATAAGAAATCTCAATAATTAAACAATACCCCATACTTGAAGAAAGTCATTCTTAATTGGGGCATAAAATAAACATGCAAAATACTATTTATTCATTTTATTCCAGCACTGCAAATATTTATAAATAAATTGAATTCATGAATATTTGTAAAAACTTGCCCCTTCTGTCACCAGATATAGATGTTGTTCTCTGGGCTTTAAACATATTATAATCATGCAATGGGTAACTGTGAGTTATCTCAAATTTGCCTCAGGAAAAAGTATAACTGAACAGAATCACAAACATTTAGCTGTAGTTGCAACTGGATAGCCTTTTCCCTTTCTGATAGAGAAGTAAGTCTTCTTTTGACTTGAAAGTCAGTTTTTAAAAAAATAATAATTGAAAAAGAATTCAATGCGTAGTCCTACACAGTGCCTTTCTCATGATACCATATAATATATTCACTTCTTGCATTTACCAAATAAAGTGTTCGGGGCTTTTCTACTGTTTTGCCATAAAATTAGAGCCTTAAATCTGTATGCAAGAGAGAGAAAGTGAGTCCGATTCTTCAGGGGTCCATCGGTATTTCGGGGGAAAAGCGACACTTGTGGGAGGTATCCCACCAAAGCTTTCCAAGGATTGGCATCACTTCTAGTTTAGAGCTTGAAAAAGAGCCTCATTATTCCCCGTGATAGTTGGTACCTTTCTTAAGGTCGGGGGCTCATCTTACATCCTGTTATCTCCAACAGAGAGCCTAATGCCCGGCCCTGGTCCTCAAACATTTGCTACCTTATAAAATAGAGCAAAAGCTAACAACAACAGCAAAACAACTTTTCTGGATTTCCAGGCTTATCTAATATTGAAACCAGTTCTAGGCAGCTAGTTAAAAGCAGAAAGGGGACATAAACTGTGGGTAATTGGGTAAAATTACATTGAAGTGGGCCTGCTGTAGCTTAGGCCCTGAGCTCCTCACAGACACAAGCAAACTGTGTCCACATCATGTGTATTTGTATTCTGCTTTGTGCTATGAAGATCTATTTGTAGTCTTGGTGGAGGGACAAAATAAATTTATTTGATCCCCTTTATGAAGGGTAATCATAAACCAAACTGAAGTACCTGTGACGTTCTGGAAAGTTCACCCAAACATTCCCATGTTACACTTCCTGCTTCTTTCTGACTTTCCAGTTCACAAGGGTTTTTGTTCCAAGCAGATTCATTGATGTAACATGAAAGGCTTTCTTCCTAATTTTTACCTGGATAAATTAGAGAGTGGGGCGCAGTCTGGTAGAACAGATTTAGTGTGATTTACAGTGTGAAATCAAAGAGGATCATGAAAGCCAAGTTGCCCGAAGAGTGATTCAGAATTAAGTTGTCACTCTGGAGTTTCTAGTAAAAAAAATAAAATAAGATTCTCTTTCCCATTTCCACAAACTGCATGGAAGTCTCTTATTTCTCTGTGTTGTCCTGACTGACTTGCCACAATGGTGAAACGTCCATCTGCTTGGCTTTCCTCATTTAACTCCGACATCTTGAGCTTTAACCATTGATTAAATGACTAACATGGGAAGCGGTCTCAAGTAATCTCAATGTTCGTATGTATGTGCCTAGGTGCCTGTGGGTCTGCGTGTATGTGCACGTGTGTGTTCACTGATGGACATTCTGAGCAGATAGGGATTATCATGTTTGCTATTCTGTTCTCACTCTCTAAATCCTACCCAAGACAACAAGGATCACCTCAGTAACTTGAAAAGCAGGGATCACCAGGATCTGGGCTGGTCTGGGTTACTTGATGTCTTAATTAAACAACAAGAGGGTATTTATTTAGTGAGGGAATCAGAGCTACTTAGAATGGTCAGCCATTTTGACTAGATTCATGCTGACTTAACGAGGTTTTTTCCTGTTTGTTTCCCCAAAGGATAAAATAGAGTGGAAAAGGATTGTTCACATCCAACACAGCTTGTCTCTTTCCCTTTAACCATCCTGATTCCAATTTCTAGTTTCCTTTGCTATAATGAGGTCCATGAAGATCTACATACTGAGCCCATCTTAAACCCATCTTAAACATGTTTTCTCCTGTTAAGATGAAAGGATACTTTTTGAATAGTGCCTTCACACTCTGACATCTAACCTGGTAATCCCAAGAAGGTGCATACATTTAAGTAGAGTGATAAAGCTGCAAAGTAGTAATTTGTTTAATGAATCAAGCCATCGCAGGTTTATATAAAAAACTATAAATGGGTATAAACGTGTATATGGTATATAGGTCCTTTTTTCCCTTCTAAATCATGGGTAGGTTACATATAGGACTTACTTAAGATCTTTAGAGGAATTCCTACATGTCGTGATGTGCATTCCAGCCCCCTATGAATGCTCAAGCCTTCCTAAGAAGCAGTAGCAGTGGGACCCATTCAAGCGCTGCCTGAGCCATAAATACTCAGGCTTTGCCCAGCTGCCAGTGCAGATGTGGATTCCAGAACATTTGAGGTTACAGGGATAATGTGTCCTCCCCGCCTGAGAATACATTAGGGCAGTTTCTTGCTTTGAAGGAACCTGTGGTAAATTTCTATGGTGGCAGGTACTTCTTAAGAACATATTCCAAATTTCTGGGAACATGCTGGGTCCCTGTGAATTTTAGAAGATTTCCAAGGCTAGAAGAGAGAACAAGGAATCCTTCTCGAATGATGAACACTGTTAAGTGCTTTACATGTGCTGTCTCTTCGAGTCCCCAAAACAGTTCTGTGAGGCAAAGACTTCTCACTGATGATGTAGATCATTAGGGGTTAACACGCCTGCCTGAAGCCAGGGAACCAAGCGAAGGAGTGGAATCTGAATCCAAGGCTGATTCCCAAGCGGAGTTGTCCCCACTGCACTGTGCACAATGTGTCTGCGGGGCTCTCTCTAGGACTGGAGGATACGCTCAGACCTCAGTATGAAGAGGTGGCTTATGCAAAAGTGACTGTTTGAGGATGATGGTCATAATTTAGAGGGTGGTAAGAAGAGGTGTCTTTCTTTTTTTTTTAATGGGGTTAATTATTTTTACTCTATCAAGGGTTCTAATGCTATCCTCTGAAGACAGAGGCTTCAAACAACTTTCCTGAAATTATACTTTTAATAGATTTAAAGAAAATGTCATATGACATCAGGGAATCTTTTCCTGAGCTGAAAATGAAGAAGGTACCTGGGCATCCATGCTGATGCTAAGCAGAATCCTTGCGAGGACCATTTGTTCCTTATGCCCAGGGGACTGTTCTGTAATTAATCAGTAAAGCAGTAAGTAAGTACACGTAGATGATATGGTGCAAACTGTAAGGCATATTGTATTGTATTAACAAACTATAATTGATCACAAGATTTTCTCCTCCCCCGCCCCCCGCCTTTTTTTTTTAAACATCTGGGAATTATTGTGATTTTATAGGGTGTGCTTTTCATAGAAAACTAGCTGTTCTCCTCTCCCTCAGTCCTTTACACACACACTTTTTCTTGACTACTTTTAAAAGACATTCTTGCACGTGGATGAAGAGCAAGGCAGCCCAGGCAGCGGGCTGACGAGGATGATGAGAAGGGACAGAATCGGGTTACGGAGCAGAATATTAAAACTTGATAGGCATGATTGTTAGACAAACACTTGATAGGTTTTTAACTTACCATTATAGGGCATGAAAAATTTAGACAAAGCTAGAATGAGATACGAATAATGGACACTTAAATAAAAACATTCTTCTTTCTGATCAGAAAGTAATACAGATATGTTTGGAAAACATATGTGCAAGGAAGAAAATAAAAATCATATAATCCCACAGTCTCAACTGTATTAAGACTGTGATGTATTTAGGACTTTTACCACATCACTCAGAGGCAAAAAAACACAAATGACTAAAAACCCATATATTATTCCTGTAGGCTCTGTCCTTGAATGCTTGCAGGAAAACAAGGTGATAAAAAAGTGCTGAACCCCCTATAAATAGATCCAGATTGCACCACGAAAGTCAGAAGCTTTAGCAATTTCTATTATGCATTGGTTCATTTTTGAGGGTAGGCACCAATGGCCCTGGAGAGGCATAGGTGCCTAGACCCAGTGCTGGTTCTGGGTACAGAACCACTGTTCTGTGTGTCACCCGCTCTTCTCATGCTTTGCAGAAACTAGAAAGCTCATGCCAGGCCTGTAAAGTCAAATTTATAATTAATGATGGTTAACTTCTTATAAAAAGGGAATTGACAGTAGCTGAAAAGCACAGGAAACATTGCAAAGGGAGTAAAATCATCAATGGGCGTTCAAGTATTTACCTTTACTTTTCAAATACATTTGATTTTAATCCTGGGAAAAAACATTGCCAAGTTGTATGTATGTCAAATCATCATGTGTACACTTTGGATACTCTACAGTTTTATTTGTCAATGATACTGCAATAAAACTGGTGGGGGGGAATCCATATTCTAACTCATAGAGGGGTAGAGCCTGGCATTGCTGGCTTTGAAGATGGAAGAAACAGCTCATCAGCCAAAGAATGTAGGCAGCTCTAGAAGCTGGAAATGGCCCTCAGCTAATCACTGCAAGAAACTGGATTTTGCTAACAACCTGACTGGGCAAGATAATGGTGACCTCAGTTCCAGAACTGCAAAGAAAATGGATTCTCTCTGGATGTCTCCAACGGGGAACAAAACTCTGCTGACACACTGATTTTCACCCTGGGAGACCGGTGTGGATGTTGATGGGCAGAACTACAGGAGATAATAAATCTATCTTGTTTTAAGCCTTTGACCTTGTGTTGATTTGTTACAGGAGCAGCAAAACACTAATACACCCTGTGTAGGGTTTGGACCATTTTGTATTCCTGGGCACAGGTGATGAGTTTGTTTCCCCATATCTTCATGACAAGAATGTGTTGTTGGACTTGGAGATTTTTGCCCATCTGGAGGTTGAGAAGGATAGCTCTGTGTGATTTTAATTTGCATGTCTCTTAGTATGAATGAGGTTGAGTGCCTGTTCATTTATGTTTGTTTGTATTAAATGAATGTCTTTTCATGTTTGTTGCCCATAGTTCTATTGACTTGGTATTTAATCAAGTTGTAAGGGTTCTTTACATATTCAGAAGACATAGACTTTATGTGTGATAAGAATTACAACTATTTTTCCCCCCAGATCACTCATTTTCCATGTAGCTTTAAAGGTGAACACTGACCCCTTCACGAGTATCTTTAGTTTCTTGGAACTTTTCATCAGGTGGTTGCAGGTCTCTAGATAACATAAGCTAAGTTACCACCAAGAGAACACATTTTTTTAAAAAGATTTTATTTATTTATTTATTGACAGAGGTCACAAGTAGGCAGAGAAAGAGGAGGAAGCAGGCTCCCCGCTGAGCAGAGAGCCTGATGCAAGGCTCGATCCCAGGACCCCGGGATCATGACCTGAGCCGAAGGTAGAGACTTAACCCACTGAGACACCCAGGCGCCCTGAGAACACATTTTTGAGGGAAGAAATAAAAAAAGAAGGAACTATTGAATAGACTTGCTTCTTCCTTTCCCTTCTCACTTCCAGTCTGAATCACTGTCATAGCTCTTTTCCTATTTTTTGTTTTGTTTTGCTTTTGTTTTTTTTAAGGTTTTAGAGAGAGAGAGCGTGTGTGCGTGGAGGAGGAAGAGGCAGAGGGAGCAGGAGAGAAAATCTTAAGCAGACACCATGCTGAGCGTGGAGCCTGATGAGGGGCTTCACCTTATGACTCTGAGATCATGACCTGAGCCGAAACCAGAAGTTGGACACTTCCATGATGGCACCACCCAGGCATCCCAGGTCATGGCTCCTCCCTAATGCTTTGGACTGAAGTTCACATGCAGCTCCCAATTCTAGAGTGGCGGCTACCATGAGGAAGAAAAGACTTTGAGCACTGTAATACCAGGATCGCAGCAAGTACAGCGTTTTCCATCAAAGTCTTCAATTAAGACTTTGACTTAAAGCTTCCTTAAGCATCTTTAGACTTCAAGCTTTCCAAGAACCCTAAGTTTGGTGTTTCATATGAGCAGAGGCAGTGGTATCATTATTCACAGTGAAATGCTGACAGGCCCTTCTCTGCAGTGACACCAGCCAGCTCGGGTTATAATTATCCTTGTTACATCATCGCTTCCCTTGCTATATGCAGAACAAGCCAGCTCTTGCTTTGGAGACAGATTTGTGTTCCTAGTCAAAGAGTTGTTCCTTTTTAATTCAAACCAGGTTTGCTGATAGCTGGGAGGTAGAGGTTGGGGGGAAGAAAAACTGTTATAATTAGAGTATCATGAGGAAAAACAATAAACATATAAAGGATGAGAAGATGATCATCATCTAGTTTGAAACAGAAGATCAGGGTGTTAGCCAGGCATTTCTGACAAGGATATCAGTACGAGGTTCATTAACTGCCCTTCCTGCTTTCAGAATATTTTAAATGTGGCAATTTACATTAAAATGGATTTAGTGGCACCATCTTCTCATTACTGTCAGTTTACATTTGGGTTCATAAACTATAATTGTAAATAAAATATGCTTTTCATTACAATGTCTATTTAGTAGAATATGGTAGGAAATTAGAGGCATAATCATGATCTAAATTATTAATTCAGTGATATTTTTCAGGTGCCATATGTAGATACTCCACTGTGCATAATGAATATGCATACTGTGGTTGAATTAGGTCTCTATCTTCATGTTCTGTCTCCTCTTCCCTGCCTTTACATTATTTCGTTTTTGCTTCTGTACTTCTTCATAGGGGCACATGGTAAAAGGGGGTTTCTCAAGTAGTCCATCATGTTGATTTTATGACATTATTTTCACCTCATTTCTCCTACCAAGTTCCAAGGGGGACACTAATAAATAGCATCCTTCCTCCTTGTCCATATCTTAAATATTTTGAGAAATCAAGAGTAAGACAGATTAGGAGATCAACATTTCAGCTTTCTTATGGACAGAATGTAATTTGGAGGAGGTAACTTAGTCTGTGAACCAAGTGGATGAGAATTTGGGAGACCCCTGGTCTGTTGATAATGATGATACGGGACAGTAGAGGCTTCCTCCATATATTGGCCTGAACAATAGCCATCCAAAGATATCAGATCTTAATTTCCGGTGCCTGTCAATGTTAACTGGTACAGTTCTGGCAGATGTGATTTAGTTAAAAATCTTGAGATGTGGAGATTTTAAGTGAGCCTTAAGGGCCTTCAGAGGTCTTTACAAGAGCAAGCCAGAGGGAGATGAGACAGACCTAAAAGGAGAAGACAGTGTGACCATGAAAGTGACACTGCAGTGATGTGGCCATGAGCCAGGGAACGCCAGGAGCCCAAGATGCTGCAAGAAGTGAAGAACAGCGCCCCCAACCCCCACCTAGCCTCTTCAGGGAGTGTGGCCCTGCTGAATCCCTGATGTTGGCCCAGTGAAACGAAATTTGGACTTCTGGCTTCCACAACTGGGAGACAGTAAATTTCTGTTGTAAGAAGACACTAAATATGAGCTAATTTGTTACAGCAGTCTCAACAAACTAATACGCTCCCCAATCATCCCTTGTAGAAGGCCTCCAAAGGTGCTGAAGAGGCGGAACAACGTTCCTTTCTTCCCTTTCACATGGCTTTCCTAATACGATGTGCTAAATATTAATTCCCATTACAGGTCTAAATAAACTGCTAATTCAACAAGTATTTGTTGTGTGTCAGCCACTATGTGCAAAACATTATTCAATTAACAAAGAGTGCCACTATGCTGGCCTTACTTTCTGATGGCTATGGTACCCTTTGGAAAGTTTGATTTAACTCATTTGGAGAAACATGTTTCCCTAACTGGGGCACATGTAAGCAATGAATAACATGAAGTCCAGAAGCTTAGGCATGATAGAAAACATTCAAGCAACGAAGAATAATCATTTCCTTCCTTGCATATGCCAACTAAATGTTGGGCAAAATGTTTGCGTAAGCCATTTCCATTCATTGAAGAAAGGATAAAAAGAGGTGATGCTTTTCTAGTTCACATTTACTCCTTTAATTCTTTGAAGCACACGCTCTAGGCCTAAAAGAAACTCAACAGACATTCCGAAAATCTAGTATTGTAAGCATTGTAGTTTATATTCTCTTCTCTATTTCTCTTTATACTTCACAGAACTGTTTGGGAACCTCTAAGTTTTTCTTTTCTTTTTTCTTTTTTTGTTTTGTTTTTTTTTGTTTTCCAACAATAAGCACTTGTGTTTTGGAACTTGATGTCAACGCTATGTGTATTTGTTCTTTTATTATTCCATCTCTTTCTTACACAAATATATTTTAAATTCCTTTGTAGGGTTTTACTATATTTTATATTATTCTTATATGTCCTTTAAAGTTAGGGTAGTGGTAATGAGTAGGCATTTAATGAAATTTCTCAGTTGATAGAGCAGTAAGAGAAAGTGAGAATGTTTGGAAAGAGAAAAGACAGCATATGGTTAAGCAGACATGGCCAGTGGAATTTTAGGTGTCAAGAAGAATTTGTGTTGTTTAATCATTATGTTACTTAAAACAACACATTTCTTCTAAGACCCTATCCCTTCACTGTTTACTGTAATATCTCTTGCAAACTTGGAATGTGAATAATTTTACAAAGAAATAAATTGGGACATTTGTTCACAGAATTGGAGTGCTCCTGAAGAAGTAATTTCCTTTAATCAACAAGTTACGTCATGTGATTTTAAAAGTTAAAAAGTGATCTAGGAAAAAAGAAAATATTCTTAATATCCTTAATGTTTTACTCCTTTGGGTAATTATTTATACTTTTTATAGACTTTAAATGCCATAATTCCCTTTAAATATTTTGATTCCCTTTCAGATGTACATTTGACCACTTTACCCCCACCTTATTTGACCTCTTTTCAAGTGGGTACTGTCAGCTTATTCGTTCAAATTTCATTTACGCGTAGTTAAACACGTAAACTCTCTTCCATCACTAAGCAATTCCCAGAAGTGAGGTTGATGGCCATGTGGCAGCTCTTAGGTATTTGCAGTTATAGAAAGAGACGTTGTCATTTTGACATGTTAAGACTGGTTGGTGATCACTCTATTTGCCTTTCCATAGTTCAGTTCTTAAAAATTATCAAGGTGTGGCCTTTTTTTCCTACAACCCTACCCAAAGAGTTGTTTAACCTTTGATAGACAAGAAAGAGATAGTTAGAAATAAAAGTCCGATATAACTGAAAAATTCTAACAAAGGATATTTTAAATGGTACAGAAATAATTATGAACCATTATTGAAAAAAATTAGAAAAGACCTAAATAAATGAATTGCTGTAACATGTTCATGCACGGGAAGATTTGATTTTGAAAAGATGTGATTTCTCCACAAGTATTTTAAATTTCTTTTCCTGGGGGCGCCTGGGTGGCTCAGTGGGTTAAAGCCTCTGCCTTTGGCTCAGGTCATGACCCAGGGTCCTGGGATCCAGCCCCACATTGGGCTCTCTGCTCAGCACGGAGCCTGCTTCCTCCTCTCTCTCTGCCTGCTTTTCTACCTACTTGAGATCTCTGTCTGTCAAATAAATAAATAAAATCTTTTTAAAAAATTAAAAAAATATAAATTTCCTCTCCTGTTATGCATTTTCCTCTGTGGAACAGAAAAAAAAAAAAAACAACCAACAGATTTTCTAGAGTTTTATAAAAGTATAAAATCTTCCAAATAGTTAAGACATTTCTGAAGACTATCCTGGAGGAATTTTCCCTATCAAATATTAAGACTTTATGAAGCAGTAGTAATCAAGACATTGTAGTATTTACTCAGGAATAGACAAATATAGCAGTGGAACAAAAAGCCCAGAACCAGTTCACTTCATAAGGAAAATTTACTGTTTATCAGTTGTAGCACTGCAAATCAGTGGGGAATAGAGGGCCTTGTAAACAAATGTTACTACAATAGTCATCTTCAAGTGGGAGAAATAATAGTACCCTCCTCTCATACACTTGTGACAACTACTTTTATTTGCAAATTATCTGTGAATAAAGGGAAATACCTTTACATTAATTTTATTAATGATACTTCTTATGCTTATGAAGCCCCTGTTCATACTTTCTCCTCATTTTTCCCATTGGATCACTTCTCTTTTATTTAATGTACTGTAGATACTTTTTAGAAATTAAGAAAGTTGGCTCTTTATCAAAAAGATTACAAATGTTTCTTTTGTATTTGTCATTTAATGTAACTGAAATATTACTACAGTAATTTAAATTTTATCTAATGAGACAACTATTGCTTCTGAGTTTTTATATCCTGTAAGAAATGAAGTATTTCCTATTGCATGCTCATAAATTTCCCAGTTTTTCCTCCTGATTTTGTGTTTCCATTTTTTTTTGTCTTAAAACATTGTTCCATCTGAAATTTATTAGTTTAAGGGAAAATTTACTTTCATTTTCTTTTTGAAGCTTCTTGATAGTTTTTATATATTTCTTTTCCTGTGTTGGTTTCCAACTTAGTATTATTCTCCTTTGAACACAGCACCTGCTCCAAAAATATTTGGAGTTTTAATTTGCTTCATGTTAAATCATGGAAAAATAAAAAAGGATGAGTAATTTTTAATGCATGTTCTGAGAGAATCGACTGTCTTGATTACTAAAAATTGTACCCGAGTAGACGACAACTTAACTGTGCCAGTCGTACACAACATTTCAATCTTCATATTTCATAATACATGGCATTCATACACTTTTTAATGAAGAAAGCACAGTACGGGCTTGGGCTTGCAACTGACTTCTCTGACCTAAGGTGCTCTTTTTAGTTTGTGCGGAAAAGAGAAAGAATTGAATCAGGAAAGGAGGAAATGAGTATGAATCATGCATTTTTTACATTTAGCTTTTTTTTTTT
>PISX010032527.1:0-16110 GCA_004024625.1 Mellivora capensis
AGGGGGTGCCTGGATGGCTCAGTGGGTTAAAGCCCTGCCTTCGGCTCAGGTCATGATCTCGGGGTCCTGGGATGGAGCCCCACATCAGGCTCTCTGCTCAGCAGGGAGCCTGCTTCCTCCTCTCTCTCTCTGCCTGCTTCTATGTCTACTTGTGATCTCTGTCTGTCAAATAAATAAATAAATAAATAATCTTAAAAAAAAAAAAAGAGTAGAGTGCTTGAACGACTAAGTCACCCAGGTGTCTCTGTGCATATTTACAAAAGTCTAAATTAAGCAGTATTTTTACTTTCTTCCAGAATAATATAAGGATCTTAGAATTTTTTAAGCCATGGTATTCATGTTTACTACTTACATGAAGTTGTTGTTCATTGTTTTATTTCTCCCTGATTATTGTTTCCCATGGATACTTCTTGTTACAGTTGTTGAGGTTGAATCAGTGGCCACTGATTTAGTTAATCATGCCTATGTAAGCAATTATGCCTCCATAGTAACCCAAAAGGATGGGGTTTAAAAAGCTTCTGGGTTGGTAAACACGTGTTGGTAATGAGGGTTACATACCCAGAAAGAGCATGGAAGCTCCATACAATTTTCCCCATACCTTGCCCTATGAATCTCTTCCATCTGGATATTCCTGAGTTGCATCTTTTTATAATAAACCAGCAACCTAGTAAGTAAATTATTTTCCTGAGTTCTGTGAGCCATCTTAACAAATTATCAAATCCAGGAAAGCCTGATAGGAATCCTCAATTTATAACCTGTCAGCCAGGAGCACAAGGGATAGTCTGGAGTTGTGATTGGTGTCTAGAGCTGAGGGAGCAGTCTTATGGGATTGAACCCTTAACCTGTGGGATCTGACACTATCTTTAGGTAGATAGTGTCAGAGTTGACTTAAATTATTGGACACTCAGATGGTATCTGGAGAATCAGAGAATTGCTTGGTGTGGGAAAATTCCACATACATTTGATGACCAGAAGTGAAGTGTGTGTGTTTTGAATTAAGAAGAAACCCAGGAGGAGTTTTCCCTTTACAATCTTTAATTTAAATGTCAATCAGGACTGCTGTTATAAAAGATGGGATTTTTTTTTATAGTCAGGCAACTATGTATTAAAGTTACTCTTTATTTAGAATGTCACCATAGTATATTTTAGCTTTTTAAAAAAATATTTTATTTATTTATTTGACAGACAGAGATCACAAGCAGGCAGAGAGGCAGGCAGGGAGAGAGAGGGGGGAAGCAGGCTCCCTGCTGAGCAGAGAGCCCGATTCGGGGCTCAATCCCAGGACCCTGGGATCATGACCTGAGCTGAAGGAAGAGGCTTTAACCCACTGAGCCATCCAGGCGCCCCATATTTTAGCTTTTAAAACTCGAAAGTCTGTGGGAAAATGGAGGTTTATATGCATATGATCAATAATAGTCATTAATTTGTGTGAGTCAATAGATATTTAACTACTGTGCCCAGGTGAATCTCCTTTTTTTCTGGGCATGAGATTAGATTGTATTGGAGTTGCATATGTACCATCTCCTTGACAGTTAGTAGATGGTCAATAAATTTTGGTTGAGTAGATGAATGAATTGACAATGTTAATAAGTCAAAGAAAGGACTATATATTGGAGACTTTGTGTATGTATATATGTGTATGTATGCATATGTAATAAGTGGGGTTAGGAGAATCATTGACTTTCCTCTGGATTTAAAGAAGTGATAGCCAAATAGGAGCTCACATATTTTATTGATCAGCCATGTACTTAGTTGGTCAAAAACTTCCATTATCTGGGCTATCAGACAAAGCAAACTTGATATTAGGTCACCCCCCTGGGATCTGACCTGCCTTACACTATCTAAATCATTGACAGAAACTAGAGTGAGTGTCTTGCATTATTCATTTTCTTCACAGATTTGGACTGTTGTGAGAAACAACAGCAACAATAGAAGCTAACATTCATTGAGCATTTACTATATGATAGGTATTCTTTAAGGGCTTTGCTGGCATTAGCTCATCCCACAGTAACTTTTAAGATATGTGTATTTACTATCTTGATTTCACAACTGGCACAGAGATATTAAGCAGCTTGCCTCAGGTCACACAAGATTGTAGAATATAGATTTAAATATAGGCAGTGCTCTTACTCCCTAGCAGATGCTTACTACTGGCACTTAACTTAGAAGAATTAGGAGTGAAGAGTTTGAACCACATTGAACAGCAGCCATCTTCACTCAAGGGTAGTGGTTCTCAACTGAAGGTAATTTTGCACAGCTCTCCCCCCCCACCCCAGGGGCACATATTTGACAATATCTGGAGACATTTTTGATGGTCAAAGCTTGGAGTACAGTGATGCTCTGGCATCTGTTTTGAGTAGAGGGAAGGGATGCTGCTAAACATCCTAAAATCCATAAAAAACCCTTCACAACAAATTATTATCCATTCCAAATAGTAATATATAAAGGTTAGTAGCTCTCAGCCTTGGCCAAAGATTAGAAAGATTTGGGAAGCAACCCGACCAATTGTATCGGGACCTTGGAGAGTAGGATATTGTTTTAAGCTCCCTAAGTGATTCCAACATACAGCCAAGGTAGAGATCTGCTGCCTCAATTTGTGCCCTCACGAATTCCAATATGTTTCCATTGATTATATAAAAGGTTAGAAAGAAAGAGAAAGACAGGAGTTTTATTATAGCCTTTCATATTTTGGGGAACTTTTGTACTAGGCGGTACAAAACATAAGGAAACATAAGGAAAGGGAAGAAGGACTCTGAAGAACAAAATTGAATATATGCTCGTTCTCTATAGAAGTTTCTCTGAACTCTTACCATTTATTTTGTATTGAAATCTTGGTTATCTTCTCCTTGGTTATCTTCTCCTAGCCAAATCTCTCTAAGACTAAGCCCTAGACCTTGATGTCACTTTGTAAGACCAACACATTGATGGAGGTGAGAAGCTCATGTATGAGTGTGTACATGGTATCGATGGAGGGACAATGGAGCTAGAGGGTAGGGGAACCGAGAATAATAGTTCCAGGTATCTGTCTTTTGCGAAGGCAAAGCTTTAAGTAGGAAACTTCAAAGAGGATCTTTTATAGGGAGTTTGGCAACAGTGACTCATTGTCTGGGGTGTATACTTTGAGAAGAGTCAGTGTTCATATGTGAGCCCTTGAGTGATGGCTGCCATGATGATTCTGCCTACTGCATATTTACCAGGATCTAGGAGGGGGAAAAAATCAAACCTTTGATATAAATTTTAGAGATCAAATCAGATTATCTGAACCAGATTATACAGACATTTAGATGTTCTTTATTTTTAAAAAATTTTAAGCCCTTAAGCATTTAGTAAAATCAACTTTAATGTTCCAAGTTTAACCCAGCTGTGCTAAGGGATGTTAAGAGGGAAGATTTCTGTGCTTCAGTCAAAATATTCAAGGATGAGCAGCACTAAGAATTATATTGTATTGGTATCAGTCCCTCATAAAATATTTCCCATGAAGCTATGAATACTTGAATTGGGACTACATCTTCCAGACCTTCCTTTGAATCTAGAGGATTCCTGTTTAGTGACTAAAATAGTGAACATATGTTTTATTTATTTACTTTTTAATTTAATTAAAATTTGATTTTAGCTTGTAAGACCCGTCTTGGACTCCTCACCCTGAGAAATGTAAGATAATAAATATGTTGTTTTAAGCTGCCAAGATTATGATAATTTGTTATAGCAGTCTTGGGAAACTCAAGTAGTAATCATGCCACTCTTTTTGGTAGAGTGGGTCCATTCCTTTCCGACCCTTTGTCATTCATCATAGGAATCTGCTGTTATTATCAACAAAAGACATAAACCAGGAAGTGAAAAAGAAGTGAGCACAAATGAGTGAGCATGGTATAGTCCCATTAAACAGTTTCCAAATTAGATTATGAGAAATGATCTGCTAAGAGATATTTGTCCAACCTGGAATAATTAGTTATATGAGAAGTACTGTAAATATGTACAGAACATTTTGCATAATGTATTATATACAATTATATATTTAATACATTTAAAAGAATGAATTTTCATGTAAATTTGACTCTAAAAATTCCAACTTGTATTTGGGGGAAGAAAATATTTTAAGGCCTGAATATCCAATTAAATATGTAATTTCCATGTCCCCATTTTATAATGCCTGGGGTACAGCTTTAATTTTGTTTTTATATGAATATGGTTGATACACAATGCTACATTAGTTTCATGTGTACAGCAAGGTGATTCAACAAATTTATACATTATGCTATGTTCACTCTAAGTGTAGCTTCCATATATAGCCTTAATTTAAAATACTGTATCTACTCAGCTTCTTGTAGATTTTTTTCTGTTTACTCATATGCAGGAAAATGGCATTTACTTCTCATCAGTATTTTGAAGAAGAAAAGCATTTTGGTTATTCCATTTTTTGAATTCATATTCCTCTATTAGAAATGACATTCAGGGATTGGAGTTCAGAGTATCAGCCACAGAGCAATATTTGCTGGGTAAAATTAAAAGTGATTTTTCTCTGGCAGAGATAGAGAATCCATGGAATAGGCAGGTGAGAGAAAGAAGGTGAGGGTGAACAACTGATGGTAAGGGAAAAGCATTTGGGAAAATAGACTAGGGTAACTGATAAGTGGCCCCAAAAGTATAACAGCTCTGGGGATAGTGTTGTGGCTGAGAGAATAGTCAATATAGAGATAACAATATTAATGATATTTGAGGTTTTTGTTTGTTCTTTGTATATATTTTAAAGCTAAGTATCAAAGCTAAGTATTAAAGCTAGAAAATAGAAAAGACTGAAATGTGTTAAATTAGTAATGAGTTTAAATATATAATTCATCATTGAATAATTCTAGGACTCATAATTCTTTTAATTACCCATTACTGATAATTCTCTAACTTTTAGTGGTTCTTAAATTTTAGTGTGTACAAAACCATTACTCAGGAAGTTTGTTGAACTGGCTCTGACTGGGGATCTTGGGGTGAGGCCCTGGAATTCTAATTTTAATAAGTACCTCAGGTGATTTTGTGGTGGCTGATCCACAAACCACTCATGAATCAGCAGTAGGCTCTAGCCTCCACCCTATGCACATTCACCTCAGGGCAGCCCTCTGAAGGAAGCTGATGTATAAAGCTTACTGAGTTGCCACATAGAGTGGGGTCCTCATACCAGCATCGTGGACATGACCAAGGAGCTTGTGAGAAATTTAGACACTCAGTCCCATCTTAGACTGTATCAGAATCTGCATTTTAATATGATCCTGGGGCTGGGGGTGGTAATGGAATGACTCACAAGCACATTAAAGTTTGAGAAGCACTATCCTCCTGGAAATTAATTAGTCTCCGTAATGATGATTCTTAATCAGTGCAGTGCCTCCAGATCTTCTGAGGAGCTCTAAAAAAATTACCTTGGTTCTACTTTAGACCCACTGACCTTTTAGCAATAGAAGGGCAGAAAATAGCTTAAAAAAAAAAAAAAGATCTTAAAGGTGACTTTGCTTCACACCACTGGTTAAAAACAATTGCTCTATAGGGCTTGCCTGGCAATTTAGAACCTTTGGGATAACAAAAATCAAACCAGATTACTCTCAAATCTGAGATTTGCTTTGTGGGGTGACAACCTAAAATTCAGAGCAGACATTTTTATTACCTCGTACAGTCTTTGTTCTTTTTAGCTTCCTTGTCCTAGTCGTCACTCTGGGAGAACTCAAAGCAGTCAGCAAGTTTTCATCTCTGTCTTTTGTCCTCAGGGGACAGCTGATTTATTCCCGAGTTCTCCTGCCTTTTTAATTTTTTTTCTTTTCTTTTCTTTTCTTTTTTTTTTTTGGTTGAAGGCTGTACTAGTGTAGGTCAGCCTATTCATAATTCACTCTGAGACTGGAGTAAGGACTCCGAGTTCCTCATTTTCCTCAGGAATTGAGCAGTAGTTTGGTAAAACTCCAGAGCTGTCAGCCCTCTCTGTAACTGTGGTCCCCATAAATATGAAGAAATAATGAAACTTTATTAAGGGACAATCCAGGCGTGAATCTTCATTCCATTTAATGGGTCTAGTATTAGAGTAACTTTCAAGAGATTCTGATGCAATTTTTAACTCCATTATCTGTGAGGTAGACAGTTTACTGAAGGAATTTTAGTTTATAACTGAATAGGGCTATAAATTTTGGCCCTAGTTCAGATCGTCCTTAATAGGAAAATAGATCCTTTGTAGGTGGAATCTGTTGCATCTGAGAATAATCAAACTTTTGCTTGTCACTTACTACTTTTCCTTAATTCAGGAAGTATATTGTCACTACTTTTCCTTAATCCAGGAAGAGATAAAGGAAGCTGGGGCTTATTGCTTGAAGTTCTTCTGGTGGCAGAGTTCTTTAGGAATTTTTCTAGTTTGCTTTGTGTTCAGCCCAGACTCCAATCCAGAAGCAGAAAACCTTCCTTCTGGCATGTCAGTCAACATCAAAGAATACAGCTTCCCAGGGAAGGAGCTGTGGGTTATTTTTCTTCCAAGGCTTGAATTCAGCACCTTGGAGAAGGCCCATCCCCTTTCTCTGGTACAGTGCAGTCCCATATTGCTTGTTGTCCAAGCAGTTTACCTGGTCTGCATTTTGAAATGGGACCATGCTTAAGTGCAATTGCTGATTTCCATGATAGAGCATTTTTGGGCCAAGGGAGCTATTTCTATACTACCTTGTTCTGCTCTATCACTTCTTCTCCCCAAAGCTCACAGTTGAAAGGACATTTACTTAAGCTGAGCAATGTTAGAATATAATACTCTTGGCAGCTTGTCCTCTCCAAAGGAGAAGGCCTGATCTGATAAGTGATAGAACAAGTCCCACTGGCCCACTGGCCTTGATGGCTGTCTTGTCACCGAGGGAATACATATCTTCGAAATAAGAATTATCTTTGTCAGCAAGTAGGGCTTTACTTTAAGGACTTTATAGTGATGATTAAAATTGTGGCTGGCAAATTAGTAAATATTTAGCACACTTTTAATGTTATATAATAAATGAAAGAACATGGAAGTAATAAAGGAGCATGTTCTCATCTGCTATATTAAGTAAAATTTGTTCATATTTAGCACAACTACATTAAGCTGAATGAGTTAGTATTTAGCACAAAAAGAAATTCTCACACAAGCCTAGTTATGAGGCTGAAATGAGTTGAAGTAAGAAAGAGCCATCAGAATGAGGATCCTGACTTTACAACCAAGGGCAGTGGGGGAGGCTCATCCTCTACGGGGGTTTGCAATGCTTCACTGGGATAAGTCCCATAGACCTTCTAGTCAAATTGAAAGATCACTAGTGAATTGTTCTCTAAAAGAAGCACTTGATTTTCTGAAGCAGGGATTCAGCAAATTATATTTTGCAATCTTCTGGTCTTAGTCACAAGGACTATGATTGTGTCATATTATAGTAATTTTGATCAAGGGGTGAACCGACCTAGCACAACACTTTGTGGCAACTCCTTGCTGACTTATTCCTTATATGGCTACTTTGTGAATGAAAGAGAAACACAGAGATGGAAGGAGAATTTTGTCATTTTCCAAGTTAACATTCGATACTCTTTTGGGGTTATGGAGTGTGCAGCAGACTTAGAGAAATAAGTTATGGATCTCGCTTCATGGCTCAGCAATGCCAGGCCCACTACTGAGCTTAGAAGAAGCATGCCTTCTGCTTTAACTCATAGTTTCTCTGCAGCTATCTTGGAAAACTCCTTACCCATTCATTGCTCTTGGCAACCAACAAAGGCCCATTTTAATTATTCTTCTTTCTCACAAAAAGATCCCTAAAGCATAAACAAGAACTATGCTATATGGACTATTTCTGTCTTTGATTCTTAACCCCTATTTAGAGACACAGATATTTTGTGGCTGTGTAATCCTGAGCGTGTAGGAATGCCCAGGAGGGAAGGTAGTTATATAGAAAGTGAGAAGTTTAAGAGCCAAACATTGGACTCATTCTTAACCCCACACTTACAAGCTGGGATGAATTCAGATCATTATCAAAAGGGGCGTGTTTTCCTATGCAGCACAGTGTCCCTTGTATAGAGCGAGTGTCTGACATAACCACCCTTTGCAAAGATGTGTCGATTAGTGGACAATTGGAGGGTCACCTGTGATAGTGTAAGTGAAAGGACACAGGACAGACCCAGCAAATGCTCTCGCCTGCCTCTGCTCTGCTGATGTGTGGGCGGTAGAGGCCACCACCTTCTACAGACATGTGTCAGACATGGAATGCCTGTGTTAAAGAACGTCAGGGATCGATGCATTTGACAGCGGAGGCCCCAAGGAGACAAAGCGCAGCAGGAGTTGTAGAAGAGATAGGAAAGCGAAGTTTTCTTTCCTTTTATGTTCTCTTCATATAATACCTTTTCGATTCCTTATCTAACTTGGTTTACAGTGACATTTTCTGTGTATGTGTGTGGGGGGGGAGAGAACGCTAGTCGACTTTACAGGTACAAAAATATGAAAAAGGAAGGCAGATATATGCTGATTAGTTTAACTTCCTTTGCTTACTACCTTTTTATCATTTTTGTGCTGACAGTGTTCTAGTCTTTGCAAATCGAGACTGTAAAGTGCTTAGCATTCTGACTGGCTAAATCCACAGGAGCAGTTACTAGCTGTTCTTCTGCTGTAACTAAGAAATTATGGAAAACTTATTCAGTGCATAGGATTGTGCTAATTAGTGTATTGAATACACAAATAAAAATGGGCATTATAGAAGCAATAAGTAATGTTAAGTTAAGGGTGCTGCTAATTTGTATTTCTCTACTCTGGGGTTAAGAATCTTGTCTGCTATGGTCTCCCTATCAAAATACTAGGAGTTATTTAATTAGAACTTTAGGGAGGTAGCAAAACAATTAGTTGAGAGTGACCAAATGCATTATTTGTGAATAAATACAAATAAAAATAGTACATTAATGAACTTAAGCTATCATTTATGTACAGTACTGCTGATGTATTGGGACTTAATAAAAACTTGCAATTTCTCCTTTTAGCTTGGTGATGACTTTTAGTTCTCTATGTCTCTCCAATTATTGCATAGAAGATGGACATTAGATCTGATTTCATGGACATAGAGGCATACTGCCCTAGGTCTTATGCCCGAGCCATTCTGGGTTGAACTCTTATTTCACAGTCCTTGCTTTTATTTTCTGCTTATGCATAGGCTCAAGGTTTATTTGCTTAATGTTGTTATTATATTACTTTCATTAACCTCTACAAAGTACTTATTAATTTTTTATTTAACTAAAACGGTCTATTCTTGGTTCTTTTTCTTGGTACTGTGTTGTCCATTACCATGGTTTTAATTACTTCCAAATCTCCCTCCAGAGCTTCAAACCAACATGTTCAAATGCCTTCTGGGATGTTCCATAAATCGCTCAAACTCAGCATGACCAATACTGATTATTTTCTACTTTTCTACACCCTCACTCCCAAATTGTTCAAATTCAGACTTGGCCACTTACTGGTATGGGGCTTGGGCAGGTCACTAAGTTTTCTCACTTATAAAAAGGTATAAAAGTAGAAACTGTTTCATAGAGTTGATGAAAATTAATGAGTTAATATGTGTGACTTCACATAGTAAACACTATATAAATGTTAGTTACTACTATTTTTAAAAAAAGTTTATTCACTCCTACTCTTTACACTAAATACAGAACTATATTTTAAAAATGTAAACCGAATTGAATATTGTCCCTGCTTAAAACATCTCCATTCTCACCATCACATCTTCCAGTATCTCTAAGAAGATACACAGAAGTCTGCATAGTCTGGCCTCTGCTTTCTTCCGTAACCTCATCCTCTGCCACATGCTTCCTCTTCTCTCACTTTTGGGTCTTTGCTGAAGCTGTTTCTCATGCCTGGTCTGGGGACTCTTCTCCTTGCCCAGCTCCTCCTTCCCCAAGCCCACTTAGGCTACCTCCTTCTCATGTATTAGGTTTCTGTTCAGATGTCATTTCTTCCAGACAGGTTTTCCTTATTAGCTGTCTATGGATTATATATTGGTTTGATGGCTTAGCATCCTATTCCCTCATAGGACACTCAATTCCAGTGGGCTAACCTGTTTCCACAGGAAGGATGGGTTTGTGACACTTAAATATCTAAGACCACAGATCTTGATTATTCTGGGTCGGACATTGTTCTCTGGGTCAGAGACAAGAATGGCACCAAGACAAACATTCTATATGGAAATTTGGGTTTCCCGAAATAAGTCTAAAATATAGGGAAAATGGCCCTAGTCCATGTAGCAGTCTAACTTCAGGTTGTCACTAACATGTGCAATCCTAACCCAAATGAATTATCAAGTATCAGTTGTTACTATGTCTCTTTCATTAGACTTTGCTCTCTTGAAATGTAAGGATTTTGTCTGTCTGTCTTATCATTATGTCTTATAGCCTGAACATGAAACAATCATTCAAAACATCTGTTGAATGGAATCATGTATTTTAGGGTATTAAGAAACATTAAGAGATGATTTTGTCCAGCATCTCGATAAAGGTATGATACTAACTTTATGTTTGATAAATGGGTCACCTGAGGTCCAGAAATTTAGAGACTCCCTCTAAGTTACATAGAATAAACTAGAAGCAGAGTCTTCTGTTCTCTTCTTTTCTTTCTACTATTCCTTGTTACCACCCAGTGGCATTTGTACATTTCTAATATGCTAATTTGCCTGCAGAGAGACTAAAAAACCTTGTTTCATATCCTAATCACGGAGCACTCTTTGTTTACTAAATCTTAGGGTTGAAGATAAGGGTTGAAGTTAAATTAGACTGGACCAAAAATGCCAGTTTAGGGAGTTTGGGTTTTAACCTCTAGGGTGATTTTCACACTGTACTCAGTGAGGCCCTTTTCAGGGACCCCTATTTGTAAGGGCTTTGTCTGGACTTCTCACTCATATTTCGAGAGGCTCCTTGTTCATTTATGTTCCTTGGCTTATGGAAAGCATCTTTTTAAAGAAAGAAATGTATGAATAAAATACATTTGAAAGCTATTGCTCCAGGGAGTAGGGCAACAATTTCATTTACTACTTAAACTCATCTTTTGTTAAGCTCTTAAGGTAAAATTTGCTGCCTCTTTTTTTTTTGGGGGGGGGGGTGTCTCTGACCAGCTTTTCTTAATAGCTTGCTGGGTGAGAGGTTAAGGTTGGATCTATATGTTTAAATAGCTAAATACTGTCAGTTACAAAGGAGAATAATATATTAGGACCTAAAAGAATTTGATGTGCTGCATTAAGAAAAATAGAGTAAGTATTGTCTTTCATTTCCTTTTTGAGAAAATATGCATTTGTGGAGAATTTGGAAAATGCCTATTACATGCACATTCTTATATTCTCTGGGTTAGTTTAGTGACATATGCAGCTGTTGAGTTAAAAGAGAATGGCTAGAAAAATTGCTGACGCTTGACCAGTAATTGTGGATTAAAGTAAATGGGAATATGCCTGGGGGTGGGTGTTGATAGTCGTAATGATTTTTGAAAAGCATTGCAAAGGCTTTTGAAGAATCTTTTAAATCTCTCAATCTCTTTATTCTGTTACTTGTAAAATGAGGGGCTTTACTAGATGAGGACAATACACATTTTATAGATTTGTATGGTACTTTATAGTTTACTAAGTGCTTTTACATTATTCTCACAGGAGAAAAATGTAAGGCTCCTTATTAGCTCCAAAATTCTACTACTTTATGATTTATTAATTCTTTTGAATATTCTTTGAGATTTTTAAATATGAAACTGATATATAGAACTGTTCTAGTTTAGCAGTGATATGACCTTCCAACTCCTTGCTTTTCTGGAGTTTATTTGGGTTATGACCATGGACTCTTTTAAGGAATAACCTACTGATGAGTAAATAATGTAAGAAGATGCATTTCAGGGATGCCTGGGTGGCTCAGTTGGTTAAGCCGCTGAACATATAATTGTAGCACAACATTCCATGTACCTTTTATTTTTTTAAAGAATTCCATAAGACTGGGAAAGTAATGTGTAGTACATGTGGGAATTGATTTTCAGATTGTCATTATCATGGGCAATCCAATGATGGTTGAATTATTGTTTCAGTTACTAAAACAAAGAACAAAATAATGTCCATTGTTAGAAGAACTCTAAGTGCTTCTACTAACTCAAACATTTTCTCTTTTCTTTAACATTAGTTTGAGATTGTCAGCATTTAAGATGAGCCCCCAAAGTAGTAGAAACAGTTTAATGTAGGTTCTTTTTAAATTAAAGAGAATAACTCTGGGGGAATCCCCCCCCCCACCGCCCCTCCCTGCTCCTTTAGCTGTAGGGTGGGGCAAGAGGATGTTTAGGAGTGATTCTTATCATTTCTTGTACAGATTTGTATTAGGAAAGGAAACTGTTGGGGAACCTGGGTGGTTCAGTGGGGTTAAGCCTCTGCCTTCAGCTCAGGTCATGATCTCAGGGTCCTGGGATCAAGTCCCGTATCGTATCGGGCTCTCTGCTCGGCAGGGAGCATGCTTCCTCCTCTCTTTCTCTCTCTGCTTGCCTCTCTGCCTACTTGTTATCTCTCTGTGTCAAATAAATAAAATCTTAAAAAAAAAAAAGGGAAAGGAAACTGTCAAAGAAGAAGTAGTGGAGATTAATGCTAATAACAGTTCCCTCCTCTAGACACTGGACGTTCTGTTCAGATTTTCACACCTTTTCATGACCACACCTTGAGGAAGAAAATGAATGGAATGACATTTTTATGTAGCAGATGCTCTTTACAGGGAGAGTAAAATGACCCAAATGAAGACTTCATATCTAGGTAGAGTCATATTCTTCTTTATGTGGAGCTTGGATGATCCTATATGGTTTTAAATATAGGAATTGTACGACTTCTATTTCTATGTGAGAATTTAAATGAAGAAAGGATCTAGGACTTCTTAGACATTCAAATTTGTTAAAACTAGTCTTGTGGACTGGAGTAACTTGTACCAGTCCATCTTGAAGAGAAATGCTCTGGGGGATTATCTGTTTCTCGGTTAGGGTTGAGTGTTGTATGCAGAACTAGAGGCTGAAGACACTGTGTGGCTCATAATCTCTGAAGCAGCAAACATTGGACCCCAATCCAACCCCGTAAACCTGGCAGCTAAGTTGTGACCCAGGGATGTGTCTGCATGAGGACATGGGATTTGCTTAATATAGAAATTTAATTCTCAAATTCAAGTGCATATACATGGTAGAAACTAGAAAGTCAAAATTACAATTTAATTTTTATGGACCTTCCTGGATTCACTATCACTGACTTTCAAAGGGCCTGTACCCCCGTGTGAGATGGAAGATTTTTATCTTTTGTTTTCCATTTTGGATTTGGCTCACATATGCCTCCCATAGTGTGAGCACCTCTCCACATGGAGAGAGGACCGACATTTAGAGTACATTGATGATATATAAGATTTTCAGTTTGTACTCTGGTATTAGGTTCTAAATCCCATTTATTATGGAATTTTGGTATAATAATTGGAGTCTACACTAAGTTTGAAGTAGATACCCCCTCACTGACAAGATGTGACATCTCTGCCAACTTGAGGATCTACTTTGGCCTGGGGAAATTGGGAGGGACCTTGTAATGGAAGCCAGGACACCAAGAAGTGTAACAGAAGATAACCTGGGTCGGGTGAGTGATCACTCTGTTAAGGGTGGCGTACTCTGATTTCAGCAAGAAGTGATTCTGAGGCTTTGGTCTCAGAAATAGCATGGACATATGCTGGGGCTGTGTTTCCACTTCATCTCTGCAGGAGTTGGTTATGTTTGCCCCAATGAGCTCTGGTGGTGAAATCAGGAACTCTTACCACTCTAGAATGGTACTGCTTTGAGAATCAAGAGTTATTACTTTGTGATCTCTTTCCAACATACATTACTTTTTTTCCTCTCTTTTAATTAAAACCTAAGGAACTGTCTCTATTATGGTAATTGTAGGGTGCAAGTAAAGAAAAAAATATATGTATATATAAAATTACTTATATTTATGAAAGGGTGCTCTGAAGATAGTACACAAATAAGCTTTTCTGTCAATATGAGGCCAAAGGGAAAGCTGATTTTCCCATTTCCCATTTCCCATCTTTCTGGTGAAAGAAGCACCGAATACTAAGTGAAGATAAATATGTTAGTTCTATTAATTAGTTTTTCTTATACAATGAAAAATGCTCATAGATGAAATATAGTTGTCATATCAGTAAATATTTATAAAATTTCTACTCAGCTACATTGGACAAAGGATTCCAATATTCTTTGTCCTATAATTCTTAAATCTTGTACACTTAAAAAAAATTGTATTTATTTTAAAGAGAATGAGAGAGCACAAGCAATGGGAGGGGCAGAGAGAGAGGGAGAAGCAGGCTTCCTGCTAAGCAGGGAGCCCATTGCAGGGCTCCATCCCAGGACCCTGGGATCATGACCTGAGCCGAAGGCAGTTGCTTAACCAGAGCCACCCAGGCACCCCAAATCTTGTACACTTTTACCAAGTGAGGAAAATGGTCCAGTTTTGGTCATTTCCTTTCTTTAACTTCTAGAAATGACCCTTTTGCTGGAATGTGTTCCTAGATCAACAATGTCGTGGAGCATATTTTCCCATAAACAATATTGGAGTTCAAAATCCTGTTTTTGTCCATGTTTTTAACATATAAACCTATAAATCATATCTAAAACATACCATGAAAGCGGGGATAAGTAGCCATCACTATACATATTTAGTAATTGACTTTTATTCTCAGAAAAAGAAATAGATTATTATATTATATATGAGAGCCAGTAATATATTTTCATTTCATAGATCTGTAATTATCAAAAGTAGCAGTTTCCTATGGTTTAAGCTATTATATGTAAAATACATGAAGTCACAAAGGCAGAATTTTAGTAGGTTATAGATTTGGCCACAACCAGTATATTAGGTCAGACATGTTTCTGGAATTCACTTACTAACAACATTGACTGCCTGATTTGGGAAGGCTCTTTTTAGGACAATTTGGATGGCAGTCCTTAGAAGTTTGCATTAATTTCTTTTTTTGCCCTTAAAATTTTCCTACAGTAAGTAGAACATCCAAAATCATCCTGTTAACCCCTGTTTTGTTCCCAAAATACCAAGGAAACAACTGATACTGTTATGGTTGAAGTTTTGATGATTCCTTTATTAACAATAATACATTTGAAAGTAAGGGCTAGTAAAAATAAGAATTAAAAAAGTACACAAAGCTATGGCAACGTAAATACATATTAAAGCATTCTTTTTTTAAAAATTAAAAAAAAATTTATTTATTTGTCAGAAAGAGGGAGAGAGAGCGAGCGAGCACAGGCAGACAGAGTGGCAGGCAAAGGCAGAGGGAGAAGCAGGCTCCCTGTTGAGCAAGGAGCCCGATGTGGGACCCGAGCCCGGTTGTGGGACTTGATCCCAAGACGCTGGGATCATGACCTGAGCCAAAGGCAGCCGCTTAACCAACTGAGCCACCCAGGCATCCCTAAAGCATTCTTTATTGTAGTGAAAAAGTAGAAAAAATATAAATGTCTCAAAAAAAGGATTAGTCAAATGCATTACAGTATAAGGGAAAAGTTTATAGACATTAAAAGTGATGTTGTAGAGGAGTATTTATTACTGTTAGAACAATAATCATGTATTCTTAAATGAAAGGTATAGGTTGCAAAATGGTACAGTATAAAAATATATACTGATATATGTATAGGTATAATAGAAAGGCTATTCAACAATGGAATTGTTAGTAGTGTTCTTTTTCTGGTTGTGTTTTAGTTTTATTCTTTTGCCAATCTAAATTTTAAAGTTAAAAAACTTGTGAAAGAATATATTTATCATTGTGAGGCACCTGGGTGGCTCAGTGGGTTAAGGCCTCTGCCTTCAGCTCAGGTCATGATCCCAGAGTCGTGGAATCGAGCCCCACATAGGGCCCCCTGCTCAGCAGGGAGCCTGCTTCCTCCTCTCTCTCTGCCTGCCTCTCTGCCTACTTGTGATCTCTGTCTGTCAAGTAAATAAATAAAATCTTAAAAAAATATATACATTTATCATTGTAATAAGAAAAAGAACAAGAAAATTTAGGACTTCCTCCCCTTACTCCTCTCCCAAAGACTTTTTTTTGAATCATGAACAACTTATGCATATATCTTTCCAT
>PISX010032528.1:0-16112 GCA_004024625.1 Mellivora capensis
CGTGCCTCTGCCCTCATGGTGCCCCCATCTGGGAGTGCTGGTCTCAGAGGCAGTCACCATCACCCCCCACCTACATGGGCTCTCCCCAAGGTCAGGAAAGGGCAGGTGGCCCTGGGAGGTGGGGCCTTGTCTCGGCAGAGAGCCTAGTGTGGCTGGTCACGCCCCCCCACACCTGGGTGGAGTCAACAGCCCTTCCGTTCAGGAGCCCATGATCTTGGGTGTGACTTCCGCCCTCTGGGGGGCCTCAGTTTCTCCCTCCGGCAAACACAGAGGTGGGAAGATGAGCCCTGAGGTCCCCTGGGCTTGGCCCTTCCTCCACCAGCTCCTGCCTGCACGCGCTAGCCCGCCTCTCCTCCCTGCTGCATTGCTATTTAAAGTGGCGGTGGTTTGGCTCACTCTTTTTTTAAAAACCATTCCCGTACTCGAGCCGAGTTCCACAAGGCCAGCTGTCACCACTAAAAATGTCTGTCGTGTGACAGTCACCAGTAAGGAGGTGGGAGGAGGCAGGAGGCCCCCCGACTGGACCACAGAGTGGCTGGATTAAAAAAAAACCCAAAACACACACAACAAAAAAAAACCCCTCCAAAACAACACTGCGAGAAGAAAAAAAGATGGGAGGGGGTTGCTCTCCCCTCCTTCTCCACCCCTCCTTTGTAGCTCCTTGGGGTTCTGCTAAGGGATCGAGGGCCATAGATGACACATGGCTGTGGCCACCAGGTGTGAGGGGCCCTGGGCAGGTGGGCCCCTCTTTGCCTCTTTGCCTCTCTCTCTGGCCCCAGCCCTTCGCTGCACCGGGCTTGCTGAGAGCCATGGGTCCTCGAAGGTCCTGCCAGCAGGCCTGTCTGTGTCTCTCCAGCCATCCTCATCCCTCTCACGTGCGGGAAACCAGGGAGGTGGCTGCCCTCCCACTGAGGGGTGGAAACAGGGCTTCCCCAGGGAGGAAAGGAAAACTTTGAGGAGCCCCTCCTGGTTCAGAATCTTCCATGAGTCACTTTTCAAGCACTTAAATGTTCACAGGAAATTTGAAAGGAAGCTTCTAGTCCCCCATTTAACAGATAGGGAAACTGAGGTTCACAGGGTGGGAGCACCTGCCTAAGGCAGTGAGGGCTTTGCCCAGGAGGTGGGGGGGGCGGTGTTTCTGGGTGGAACACAGACAGGCTGGTGTGACTCCTGGCTTGGGACACTCTTACAATGTAATTGTGAGCATGCGATTCTCTGGCCTCGACCTTCCCAGCTCTGAAATGGGGCAGGAACACAGCTCCTTCCTAAAGATATTGTGAGGACGAAATAAAGCCAGAGATATCAGGAAGTGGGTAAGGGGTCTGGGGCATAGAATGTGCTGGAAAGTCAGAGGCTGGGTTAGGATCCAGGGCTGATAGATTCCAGAGGCTGGGTTCTTTCCACCATGTCTGTGGCCTCTCACGGCTGCTGGGAGGAGGGCTTGGAGGAGCCCTGGGGTGGGAGGAAAGGGGTACCCCCTGCTGTCTCCCACCCCCAGCACCTAGGTGTGGCCCGCTTGGACTTTTGGGGGGCTGTGTGCTTCCTGACCACTGGTCCAGAACTGTAGTTTCTCTGGCCCTCAAACTGGAACATTTTATAGCACGGAGGGTGGGGCAGCAGAGACCTTATGGCAGAGACTTTTTGAAAAGTATAAAAGGAATCATACAATGGTTGGAGAAAAAATCCAAAGAAGAATTGTGTCTCTGGAATTGTTTCCTCCTTCTCATCAGGGTTTCTCCTGGCTTCACGTCTTCCTCCTGCTCACAGAAATAGACCCAGGTAAGTCATTTGCACTTCAGTAATAATTATAGTAACTACCGTGCATTGAGCATCTACTCTGTGCCTAACACTTCTAAATATTTTCCTCTTAAAAATCTTTGCTTGTCCCTCTGGAAGTTATGTGTCCATCAATTAACAGGTCTTTTACTCATTCAACATTTACTGAGTCATGACGGTATGCCAGGTTCAGTCCTGGGAGTAACGTCAGTAGGCCCTGGAGAGTGTGTGATGTGCACAGCTGGGCAGGGGGAGTACCTCTGCGATGATTTTCACTCCTTCCCCAGGACCCATTAAGCACTTGTGACATGGCCCTGGGATGGGACATGACTCTGTGCTCACAGGGGGAGGTTCCTGTGTTCCAATGGGAGGCACACACAGTAATTAATCAAATATATACTTTGATTTGAAAAATAGGGGCGCCTGGGTGGCTCAGTGGGTTAAGCCTCTGCCTTCAGCTCAGGTCATGATCTCAGGGTCCTGGGATCGAGTCCCGCATCGGGCTCTCTGCTCAGCGGGGAGCCTGCTTCCCCCTCTCTCTCTGCCTGCCTCTCTGCCTTCTTGTGATCTGTCAAATAAATGAATAAAATCTTAAAAAAAAATCTGGAAAATAAAGCAGGTGAAAGGTGAAGAGTGGTGGAGAAGGACAGCTTTATTAAGTCTGGTCAGGGAGAACCTCTCTAAGAAGGCTGAGATTAAAAAAATGCATTCATTTTTTAATTTATTTTTATTTTTATTTTTTATTTATAAATGCATTCATTTATCAGTACTTTTTTTTAGGGTGCCCGGGTGGTCCAGTCAGTTATGTATCTGCCTTTGGCTCAGGTGTCGTTCCCAGGGTCCTGGGATCGAGCCCCACATTGGGCTCCCTGCTCTCTCTCCCCTTCCCACTCCACTCAAGCTGTCTCTCTCTCAAATAAATACCTAAAATCTTTAAAAAAAAATACACTTATTTTTGTGACCACGTAGAGCACTCATGTGATTCAACACCCGGAAGATGAAAAGCCCCTTTCTTCCTCCACTCTTATCTGTCCGCATCCCCATTCCCCATCCCTGTTCTTAGTTTTTGAAGAATCTTTCAGTTTCTTTAGAAAGATGTAAGCAAATATAAATATTCTAATCAGACACAAAAGTCAGCACACAACAGGTATCAATATTCGGACTGAGACCCGAATGAGAAGGAGCCAAACTGAGGAGAGTTTCCGGCAGAGGATGGGCAGGTGAAGCCAGGGGCCCGGTGATGGACAGGCTGAGGGCACAGACATGGGCTGGGCTTTGAGCAGTTGGAGCCAGTTGGCCACAGAGAGAAAGAGGGTTACCAGACAGGAAACTGCTGTGATTCTCAGTCAGGCGTGTGCCCCCATGGAGCCCAGGCTTTACCAGGATCCCTCTGGCTGCTGTGAGGGTGAGGGCAAGGGCAGGCAGATTGCTGGGAAGTTGAGAATTCACGCACAGGGGCTGTAGTTCAGTGAGCGTGTGGGGCGTGCCAGCACACATGTATTTTCCATTAACAGTCCTGGGAGGCAGGTGCCGTGATTACCTCCCCTGTGCAGTTGAAGGAGCTGTGGAACAGAGAGGTTCATTAGGCTGAGGAAGCTCACACAGGCAGTGAGCCGCAGAGGTGGGGCAGAAGCTCAGTAGTCTGACCGGGGAGCCCGGTCACCCTGCACCCGCCAGCCTCTCCTAATGGCTACATGGGGCACCCACCAGCAGAAAGGAAGCTGAAGGGGCCCCTGGGTGGCTTAGTGGGTTAAGTGTCTGACATTTGATTTTGGCTCAGGTCATGATCTCAGGGTCATGAGATCCAGCCCTGTGTTGGGCTCTGTGCTCAGTGGGGAATCTGCTTGAGGATTCTCTTTGCCTCTCCCTCTGCCCCTCCCCCTGCGAAGGGATGGAGGTGGGCTCTCCCTCATGTTTGTCTGGAGCTAGAGCTCCTGGGCTCTCCACCACTGCAGTAATGGGCAGGGACCTCCCCCTGGACCTGCTGCACCAGAGTCACCTGAGCTGATGGTCAAATGCAGATCCCCAGGCCTGGGCCCAGATGGATGGAATCAGAGAGCCTTTGGGGATGGGCCCTGGGAACCTGCATTTTAAAAAAAGATTTGATTTATTTTGATTTATTTATGACAGAGAGACAGCAAGATAGGGAACCCAAGCCTGGGGGGAGCTGGAGAGGGAGAAGGAGGCTTCCCACTGAGCAGGGAGCCCGATATGGGTCTCCATGCCAGGATGCTGGGATCATGACCTGAGCTGAAGGCAGATGCTTAATGACTGAGCCCCCCCAGGCCCCTGGGAATCTGCATTTTTAAACCGGGCATTCCCTGGTCCCCCCACCTCATCCCCTTAGACAACATGCGTCTTAAAATCTGGGGTTCCGGGTGGTTGGGGATGGGATCCCACCCATTCACCCAGCTCAGACCTTTCCCCTCTGGGGCCAAAGCCCAGCCCAGCTCTTGCTGGGAAGACCCGCTGTGTCCAGAAGCTGGTTCCTGGTGGTGGCCTCTCTCCACCAGCCCCATCGGCCTTGGAAGGCAGCCCCTGCAGAGTCTACCATGAATGATGCTTCTGGTCTCGCCTCTCCCGCTGCTCATGCTCAAAGGCAGGGACCCCCACCCTTACTCAGCTCTGAACCCCACTCCCAGCACAGAGCCTGCCACAGAGCCCAGTCAGCCCGAGATGAACCTGTGCCTCAGTGGCTTCCTGTGGGTAAAGCCTGTTGCCAACTGTCCCCGTGAGTTGACACCTGTGACGCCCCCTTTGTTCCCATCCACAGGCTGCTTTTCCTTTCCAGGAGAAAATGCGAGTGGAAGGCTGTGGGTGTCCCTGTAAGGGCTCAGCTGGCCCGGACCCAGACTCCTGGACTCACATTCCAGTGCTCTTTCCACTCCTCCTGAGGTAATTTTTTGGGTGTGTGTGTTTTCCCAATCTGAACTGGGACCTGTGGGTCTGCTTCCGCAGACCTGGGTTTTCTCGTCTTTGAAACGGGGCCGAAAAGGTGGTCCTGCTGGTGGGTCATGTGGTGTGGGAAAGGGCTTGGTGGGGGCTAGGCCCCAGGAGAGTTCTCGAGAATTGGTGGGTACTGGTATTCTGGTTGGTAGGGCTGTAGGTTCCTGGGGCCCCTGGGACAGAAGGCATCTCAGATTCTCTGGAAGCTCCATGGCCCCGGCTAGGTGGCTGGACGTGGGCTCAAGGCCAAGAAGTGGTAAAACTGGGGTTCGGACCCAGGCTTGCCTCCCCCCAGCCCGTGGCCCTTACAGTGACGCTAGAATCTAAAGGAATCTCCTGTTCGTTTAGCGAGTGTTTCCTGCCTGCCCACAGAGTGCCCCTGAGGGGCCTTCTCCCGGTGAGTGGGGACAGATGGCCCTGGGCTGCTCCCACTTGCCCCCCTGCACGCTGGTGAGGGGCCACCGAGACACCTGCCTTATTTGCAACCCAGGGCCACGGGGTGGGGGGGGCTTTTTTTCCACGTCTGGCTGGGTGGACCCTGGGGGGATGCCGAGAAAAGGACCTCTCCTTGGGACCCCCAAGGCTGCTTCTGTGTTCGGGGTGGGCTCTGTGTTACAATGGGTTTAATTGGGGGCGCCTGGGTGGCTCAGTGGGTTAAAGCCTCTGCCTTCAGCTCAGGTCATGATCACAGGGTCCTGGGATGGAGCCCTGCATCGGGCTTTCTGCTCAGCGGGGAGCCTGCTTCCTCCTCTCTCTCTGCCTGCTGCTCTGCCTATTTGTGATCTGTCAAATAAATAAACAAAAATAAAAATCTTAAAAAAAAATGGGTTTAATTGTACCCTCGTCCCTTCTTCAGTCGTGCCTTTATAATGAATTCTTGCCCCTCCACGTGTCCCCAGTGCACTCGTGGGGAGCAGGCGGCAAGCCCCCACAGGCCACAGGGCCAGCCCTGGCCCCCAGTCTGCTTAGGGGGGCTAGGTGGTCTCCAGACAGTGGCCGCACAGGGGACCAGGGCTCTGCAGGGTGGGAGCCCACACTGCCCGTGACCCCCGCCTCTCCCAGGGACAAGGAAGGTTTCACAGAAGAAGTGACATTGGGCTTGATCCTTGTGGGAGGAACAGGGTCCGCTTCGTGCCTGGTGGAGTGGTGAGAAGGTGCCAGGGCCCGGGGGCACTTGGGCAAGTGGAGGAGGAAGAGCTCCTGAAGGAGATGGGGCCTGAAAATAATCTGCGCCCGATGAGTTGAGCTCAGGGATGATTTGTCTGGGGGTCCTAGGGAGCCATTGAAGGTACTTGAGGAGGGGAGGGAGCAGGCAGAGCGGCAGCTGTAACAGAGTGGACCGGAGGCCTGGAGGCCCAGTAGACGTGGCAGAGGCCTGGGGCCACCTTCTGCCTTCTGATGGGGGCCCCTCCGCTGCCCGGGCCCGCCCCTGCTCCAGCTGCACAGCCCACCCTCCTCTCCCCAGAACCACAACTTTGGGGCAGGGCAGGGCAGGACCAGGGGGTGGCTTGGGAGAGAGGGGGTGGCCGCTGTTGACGACAGGCTCAACCCCTCTCCTCCGGGTGCTCCCCTAAATCTCGAAATAAATTAGGCAGAATCAAAATCAGACTCTCTTCATCAGGAGAAATTACTCATTTCAAATATTTGCAGCCGCTTGAACTGAAATTGAGCGAGATGAGGACTTAGATGAATAATCTGGGGCCTTTTCAAAGACAGTTTTTACTCAGCAGTTTTCCTGATTCCTGAGAAACACCCCCCACCCAAGCCCCCTTCCCGTCAGGAGCCGCCCTCCTGTCTTCTCTCGGGCTCCCTCCCTTCACCCCCAACCCTGGTCTATTTCTCCTCCTTTCGGCTTCTCTCCCCTTGATTTCGTTTGCTAAGTCTGCAAGTATTTGCTAGCGCCTCCTCCTGCCTGGCACCGAGCTTGGCCTGGGGGGGCTCAGCGGAGATGAGATGGGGCCCACCAGGAGCACCCGGGGCTCCTGGGCTCAGGACTTGTCCTGTCTGCCGAAGGCTGTTCGCCCCCTTACTTGCCCTGAAGGGCACTCCTTAATATTTGCAAAAATTTCCTTTCCACACTTTTTTTTTTTTTTTTTTTTTTTTTTTTTTAAAGAAACCTTATATAACCAGCTCTCTGGAGGCCTTTTGGAAGCTGGGAGAAAATCTGGAGAATTCCACCCCCTCCCCTGACCCCCTTCCTCCTCCGCATGGGCCTGTAGCCTTCCGGATGGGTGGTGTTTGACAAAAGCCAGGCCTGAGCTCGACCACCCTCAAGAACTGGAGCCCCGCAGGAAGTGGACGGGCTCGCTGGGGTGCCCTGGGGGAGGGGTGTGAGGAGAAAGCAGGTTACAAGGGCTTTCCTGCCCTGCTGTTCTTTGAAAGAAGCTTCCAGACTGGATGTGGAGGCCAGCCATACTTCTGGGCTCCCATGGTCCTGGGCCGTCCAGTCTGCTCTGCCAGCTGGTGGGGTGGGGAGAGTGTGTGCTGGTCCTGTCTTCCCCGTTCAGGTGAGCAGTGTGCGCACACCAGAGGGCGCAGGGAGGAGGGAGGGGGCAGATGGAGAGGAAGAGTGAGGATGGGGGTGGGGAGGTGGGCGGACAGAGGAGGGGGGAGTTCTGGCAGGGACTGTAGGGTGGGGCAGAGGCTTAAAAACCCCACTTGGAAGCAGGCATGAGGCCTGTGTGAGTTGGTGCCTGTGGGGAAACTGGGGAGAGGGGGTCTAGAGTCAGATGCCCATGGGCATTTGTGCCCCTATAGATCATGCCCCTGCACAGTGTCACCCACTTTGTGTCCCTCTCTCTGCCAGGAGGAACTACTTTCAGTTCCTGGAATGAGTCAGGCTCATGACGGCCCCAGGGCCTTAGCACATGCTGTTTCCTCTCCTAGAATACTCTTCCTTGGCCTGGTCGCCTTGCTGGGGGTTCTGGGTCTTTAGGTCTCAGCTTGGTTTTCATGGTGGCCCCAAGAAGCTTGTGCTGTTTGATGGGCAGCTGGACAAGCCAGGGCTGGGAATAGACTAGGGGTGGGCACTGTGCGGAGGGTGCGGATGGCAGGCAGGCAGGGCATCACTGCGTGCTTGTGTGTGTGTGTGGAGAGCACCCAGGCCCAAGGTCCAAGGAGCAGACATTTAGAGGGGACTGCCTGAGAGGCATAGGCCAAGTTTTTAGGGAGGTTATGGTTTCTCTCTCTCTCTCTCTCTCTCACACACACACACACACACACACACGGAGATGTCAATCAAGTTGGGACACAGAGTGTTGCCATCAGCACCCAGAAGCTCCCCATGTATCCCCTACTGCTTACACCCACCTTTCTCCCCCTTACTGGTGACCCCCATCTTAACTCTTGAAGAAATTGCTTCCCTGCCTTTCTTTAGAGCTTGATGTATATTTAAATACCCAGCTTTAGGGGTGTCTGGGTGGCTCAGTGGGTTAAAGCCTCTGCCTTCAGCTCAGATCATGATCCCAGAATCCTGGGATCTCGAGCCCCACGTCGGGCTCCCTGCTCTGCGGGAGTCTGTTTCTCCCTCTGCCTCTTCTCCCGCTTGTGTTTACTCTCTCTCAAATAAATAAATAAATAAATAAAATCTGTAAAAAAAATATGAAATCGGAAAAATGAAAAAATATGAAATATAAATCGGAAAATATGAAACGGTTGATGTGTTAAATTCTTGGAGCAAATCTCGTGGTGCTGACGGAGGGAGCCTTGGTACTTCAACACACCTTCCTGTTGCACGGAACCCACGGGACGGAGCAGCGATCCAGCGGGGCAAGTCTCCTGCCCTCAAGGAGCCCATGAGCTTTGTCCTCCTTCTCCTCCCTCCATGCCACAAATATTTGCTGAGCACCTACTGGACGCCGGGTGCTGTGCCTGGTGCTGGGGAACAGCAGTGAGGTTGGCGGCCCCAGCAAGAGGGAGGCAGACTGCGACCAAGCACACCATTCCCCAAATAAGTAACCGCAACTGAGCTGCCCCAAGCCGGGAAGGTGCAGGCTGTTGGGATGCGTGTCCCTTGGGGACCCGGTTTCTTTTGCAGTGGTGGCGAGGAAGGTCTGCTTGGAGCAAGTCTTAAATGATTGGGTGCTAACTGTTGCTGTTCTAATCCCCTCTTTTCCAGGGATTCTGGAGATCCGGTGTCTCTCCTGCTCCCTCTTGCTGCCTCCAGGGCGAAACCCGGGGTGAGGCCCGGACAGCTTTGCCCGCAGAGGCTCTGGGGAACTCTCTGAAGTCAGTGGTCCAGCTGTGGGTTCAACTTGAAATGCCATGTGAATTTTTGGGTCCTTTTGATCTGAAATCAGGGGTTTCCCATCCATGAAGGAGAGGAAATGGGGAGGAGGCAGAGGCTTAAAACAAGGAAAAATGCCTTTTAGTGTGAAGTCTCTGATAAGGGTAGGGTTCATGGAGAGGAGCTCAGGTAGTCGTAGTGGGAGGGTCCCCAGTCCCCAGCATGGGGCCGGGCATGGAGCTGGGCTGCATTCCCGTCTGTGAAATGAAAGGTTGGGCCGTGATCCCTTCGGTTGGGCTCCACTGCCTTCTCTTGCTGAGGCTGGCACAGGCAGGAGCCACGCACGCAGGCCTCTGCCGTCACGTGTGCAGCAGGCTACACTTTGGCCTAAGGCACTGGGGAGCCACAGATGAATCTTAAGGAAGGGCATGGCATAAGGACATCATGGGATTAGGGTTGCCGCATAAAATAGAGCACACCCAGTTTAATTTAAATTTCAGATAAACAGTGAATAGTTTTTTCGTATATGTATGTCCCAAACATTGCATGGGACATGCTTGCCCTAAACATTTTATTTGTTTATCTGACATTCGGTTGTAACTAGGCATCCTTTGTGTTTATTTGCTAAATCTGGCCACCCCAGAGGGAACAACATTTTCCCAGCCTTCTCTTGACCTCTCGTAGTCCGGGGTGTGAGACGCAAACAGCAAATGGGAGGAAGCCACAGGCCGGCCGTGGGGTTCCAGCATGTCCTGGGGGCTGCCTTGCCCCTGGCCTTGGCCTCAGGACTTTTCCCTGAAACTGAAGGCAGACTGGAAGGGCCACAGAGGTGAGAGCATCACTGGTGGGGGGACTGGGGTCTGGGGTAGGAGCCCACCTGGGTCTGTCTGACTCTAATCCCAGGGCACTCTGTCCCTCCCAGCCTTGGGCTCTCCCCTCTGGCCCCTGACACCTGGCCCCTCCCTGGCCTGGCTTGGCCCCTGCTTTCCCTCTCAGCCTACCTGCCCTGGGCGTGGGGCTTTTTCTCCCCACGTCCTGGGCCTTATTGTGAACAGCGCCCGAGGGGTACCCCTCATTTCCCAAGTGTCAAACGGGAGGGCCGGCACCGGCCATTCCACTGTCCCCAAGCTCGAAGACACTCTGTCAAAGGCTGTTTCCCCAATTAGCCTGTCACAAGGGGCCATCAGGCTCCCACTCTTTCTGAAGAGTGATGTCATAGCTCACGTCTGCCAAGCACTTAACACCGTCAGGCCTGGGCTTTGCTGTGTCACCGCACTGAAGCCCCACACTGACCCTGTGAGGGAAGCCCGCCAGGACCTCCGTTTCACAGAGGTGGAAACTGAGGTTTGGAGAGCCCTGTCACCTGTGCAGCCTCAGCCAGTGGAAGAAGGTCAGTGAGTCCTTCGGGTCTCAGTTTAAATGTCACATCCTTGGGGAGGTCCTCTCTTATGCCCCAGGCTGGTTCCCCCTGTTGCAGGAATTTTTGGCGTCTGATATTTTTTCCTTTGTCGCAGTTAATTGAGTAGTTAGTGAATTGCCGGCACCCGGCCGATGTCTGTCCCCTGCTAGTTGTGACCTCTGTCTTATTCCCAGCTGTCACACCAGGGCCAAAGTCAGTCCTGGGCCTGGGGCAGGAGCTCTCAGAGCTGGAGACAGTAGGGTCCGGCTCGAGAGGTGCCGTGGACTGAATTGTGGCCTCCTGTTTGCTGAAATGGGAATTTACTCACATTCCCGGTCTGGCTTCTAGAAGCAAAGTCTGCTCCTTGTTTGGAGCTCCTTATTAGTCAGGACCTTGTATCCTTTAGAAATGCCTTTAGTGGAGGGTATCAGAAAACCTAACCACCAGAGGCTTAAATTAGAGTTTACCTAAAAAGAAGACCAGGAATGGTGTTTGCAAGTTTATTTAGCCACAGGGTCAGGCTCCAGACCCTGAGTTGCCTCTCTGATTCTCTTCATGGTGACAACATAGCTGCCACAGTTCCAGGCATTACCCTCATGGTGACAAGGTGGCTGCCACAGCCCCAGGCTCCACATCCCACATCTCCAAGTGGGAAGGGAGAGGGTATGTATGTGATGGGAGGCAAGGGAGGGTGGGAGAGAGTGCTCTCTTCCGGGACTTCTCCCTTTTTATCAGGGAGGAAGGCCTAGAGGCACCTGCAGATTTTGCCTTCTTTACCATTGGTCAGAACATGGTCCCATGGCCTCTTCTGGCTGTAAGAGATGCTAGGAAAATCAGCACATGACTTTTTAGCCTCTGTGATGGGAGGCAGGCAGGGGAGAAGGGTTTGGAAGTGGCTGGGAACAAGAGGACCTTCAGTGTCTGCTGGTGTCCCTTTCTCCAGCATGTGACCCCATCGCTCTTTCAGGCCAGCCCCAAATATTATCGTCTCTGTGAAGCCAGCTTCCACTGGCAGCTGGTCATCCCTTCCTCTGGCCGGGGGGCGGGGGGGACATCCTATGACAGGAATCCCTTCCTTTCAACATATATATTCCTGAAGAAAACTCACGGGGAGTGAGAGTGTGAATGTCTCACAGACTTGAACGTCATACTGGGGCTGGCTCCTCCCCAAAGTGGGAAAACATAAAATCCCCCTGTCTTTTTAGGTACTGTTGTCAAAGTGCCATGTCCACGTCCAGGATTTTGCGTGTGTTTCAATTTTGTCATTTCGCTTCATGTTTCCACTCCGGTTGTCTGGAATTCCTCTGGAGCACGTCCAGGGGAGCGTTGGGATCTGCGGCTCTTTGGTAGGTCTTGTGATGTCTGCCCTCGGTCACGTTACCCTGACGACACCCAGCCCTCCTCCCTTTTGGCTCATGGTTCTCCCCTTGCATTTTCCAGGTCGTTTTTATAAAATAAGAGAAAATGCAATAACACGTTTTGGTAGTTCCCAGTCATAACCATTGCAGTCAAAGATGGTGACAAAAAAACAGGGACACAGGGGACATGCGTTCGCGGGTCACGTGCGGGGAGAGGGGGGTGGGGGGGCCACACTTTGCTTGTGTTACCGCTTAACTAACCCGGCCCCAGCTCCCAGCGAAGAGATGAAAAGGATGGAGCCTGGGAGGTTGAGCCGCACGCCCAAGGCCACCAGGGCTGGAACGCAGCCTTAGAAGTCACGCTGCTCGCTGCGGCAGAGATGATGGTGCTCACCGAACGTTCCACCTGTGCCCTCACACCTGTGTCCTGGCTCATGGGCGGAGAGGGGAAGTGATGTGTTCCTTCTGGGCTGGAGCGGCGACTTCCCTGTTGTCCCTTCCTCTATGTTGGAGACCCCGGAAAGTCGCCTTTTCCAGATGGGGAGCTTCCAGATGGCAGAGCCCCTCCTGGCCTGGGTTCCTGAGTGATCCTGTGGAGCGGAGTGGGAGCCGAGCCATGGCCAGCAGCGTTGGAGGGAGAGAAACTTCCGTCCTACTGCTGCTCATGCTACGTGGGAAGATGGGTGAGCCCTGGTCCCCATCCCTGGCCTCCAGGAGGCGGGGGAGCCCCGGGGAGAGCTTGGTCCTGCTGCCTGGACCCGTCTGAGCCAGGCTGAGCCACACAGCTGCACAGGGTAATCTGGATGTGACCTCTGGGCCGTGCCAGGGCCTTCAGAGCTGGGCTGGCACGGGACAGCACAGCTGGGGTCCCCCCGAGCTCATGGCTCCGGGGCCAGGCACTTCACAAAAGCCCCAGCTGCCGTTGGCAGGGCAGAGGGACATCTGTGCCTGGCTAGCCCAGGGGCTCCTGCCAACACCAGGAGCCAGGCCGTGCCCCCAGGCCAATGAAGGCCTGGCTGGTCTGCTGGAAGCCTGTGGTTTGGGGTCTCCCCCTCCCTTTTCTCCCACCACCTGAGGCCATCCTCTGTCTTTGGACTGTGTTGGGACTTCCCTGCGTTGTCCACCTGGTGAGCACTCGTGTCCCTTCCCCGCTCCTGGACTCAGGGGTGCCCTTCTTTCTTTCCTCACTGCGCCCACTCACTTCTGGTCCTTTGGCATCACCCCCGCCCCTGCCCCTGCACCGGGCTTCACACCCCACAGTCGACTTGACTGTCTGTCTGCTTTGGGAGATGGTGGCCCTCGTGGGCAGGGACTGTGCCATTTCTGAGCTGAGCCTTGGCTCCGCGCGGGACGGGAGTTTCCTCAGCCGAGCCTGTGTGGATGAATGGATACCCCTTGCTTCCCCCACCCCCTGGCCCTAGGAAGTCACACCTGTTAATTGAGCACCTGCTACATGCTGGGCCGGTGTCACATCCGCTGTGCTTGGGCTCCCCACGTGCCCCCAGCCGCTCACGTGGTCACCACATGCTCGTAAGGTCGCTGGGAGCTTTTGCCTCTGTCTGAGTCAGCAGAACCTGGGGAGGACCCGAGGACCCAGATGCGCCTCCTTTTCTAGAAAGAGCGCCAAGGGGGCTGCAGGAGGGGTTGGGAGAGGGAGCCCATCCAGAGAAGCCCACATGGGACTGGGGGTTATAGGGCCAATCACGCCGGCGTGGCTGGCCTCTCTCCTGCTGGGCCCTCTGATGGGCATAGTGGAAGCTACCCAGTCCCTTCTGCTTGAGCACTGATGGAGGGTTGCCCTGGGGGACAGGGAGCTCCCTACAACCCCGCTATGCATGCCTTTGGGAGGGCTCCCCCTGCTGCCCCACACTGCTGGGTTAGAGGGGGTGCAGAGGGAACACTGAAGGACGCACCGCGGCCACAGGGTCCATGTGCGGAGTCTAAGCCTGCCTGCGCCTGTCCCTGCCCGGGGCTCACCTGGAGCAGAGCTGAAGCTGGAGGGGTGTGACGTGGGTCCAAGAGGCATCTGATTTAGTTCCCACTTGACAGACAAGCTAAGCCCAGAGATGTCACTTGTCTGTTTCCTGCTGTCACCCAAAGGATGTGGAAGCACTTGGAAGGCTGTAAAACTCACCCTTTTGTCCTTCCAAACCACATCGCTAGTGCACCTGCTCTGGGTCCTTTGCCGCCCACGGGACACAATATGCTGAAGGAGAATCCTTGCCCAGTGGCTTTGGGTCCTGTGGGTGGGATTGCGGGGTCCTCGTGATCCTCAAAGCTCTGGGTGGCCCTGCTCAGGGGTCAGGCGGAGCTGTGTGGAATCCTACCTCAGTAACGGGCAAGTCACGGCCTTTGCCTCAAATGGCTGTCTCTGTGTGTGCGGGGGGAGGGAGGGGGGAGGCAGGGGGTCCCAGGAGCCAGGTCACAGATGTCCCAAGAACAAGGAAACTCCCTAGGAAGCATCCAATTATGACCCCATTTCACAGATAGAAAGTGTAAGGCTCAGTAGGCTCAGGCATTTGCCCAAAGTCCTGCAGCTGGCTGCGGCTGAACCCCGGTCAGAGCCGGGTCTGCCTGCCCTCGACCATCACGTGACTGACGGGACCTCGAGCCCAGTGATGGAAGCCCCGGCACCTGGCATGATTCCTGGGACACAGTGGATTAGGAATGAAGCTGTACCTCCTCAGGGTTGGGGTCCTGGTGTTGAGGAAGCCAGGGGCCCCCCAAGCCAGGCTTGGGTGCGAGCTGCTGATGTAGCTACAAGACCCCGAGTCTCCCCTGCGGGCTTTCACTCTGCATCCCTGACTCGCATCTGATGTGGAAACCACCTGCCTCCATCTCTTTCCTCGATTCCCCACCGACCCTCCCAGGAAGCAGCAAGGAGGCTGCTTCTGGCTCTGTGCCCACAAGGGCAGTGGTTGACCAGGACCTGGTTTGGGGGGTGCTGCCAGCTCTCCCCCTAGGAAACTGGGGTTTCTCTTCTGAACGCTAGGAGGGTCCGGGCTTGGTGGCGGGGCCTAGCCTGCTTCCCGCCCACCCTCCTGCCTCTCTGGTCCTTTCCCTGCCCAGGTAGTGAAATTTTAAACAGGCACATTCCTGTGGCCCGTTTTTCATTAATTGGATCTAAAAGGGTTTCTATTTTCTCCCCAAACGCTGATTGATCCAGCCGAGGTAAACAGCACCACCAAAAATGGAGGGGGGGTGCTGCTGAGGGAGATGGGATAGCTAATGTTACTTGACATTTACTCAGGGAGAGGAGGGGAGGGAGGTGAGTCACACGCCAGAGTCTCAGCCCACAGATTCTGCGGAAATGAGCAGCCACGAGGCAGGCGGGAGCAGGAGGGCTCCGGGAAGCTTCAGTTCTCCCACTGTCACAGGCTTTGGGGACCCCCAGGGGTTCTCGCTCCCGGAGGAGAGGGTCTCTGTCCTTCTATGGCTGTGCATTTAGCTCCGGAGGTGGGACCCCAGAGGATGGCAGCCAGGCTGAGCGGATGCTTTCCTGTGCGTGACGGGGGGAGACGGGAACGTATGCGTCTCTCTCCGTGGAAGGTCTTTGCAGGGTGCAAGGTGGTGGGGGTGGTAGGGAGCCAGGCAGGGGGGCTGGGTGCTTGGTTTCTTCACCCACCCACCCACACACCCACCAAACAAACAAAAAACCAACCTTGCCAAGCAATCTTTGCTTGGGACTGCCTCAGTTTCCCCATTTGGTGCTACGTACACTGGTATTTCCAGGAGGCATAATTACGGTTTGGGAATCCCAGCTGAAGGGGAGCTGGTGCGGCTTTCTGCACCAGGATGGAAAAGGGAAACCGGCTAAGTGCTGGCCTCACCATTGACACCAACCACAACCACCGGCCATGTGCCGGCCTCCGTCACTTGGCTTGTTCAGCAAGTGTGAGCTCGGCACCTGTTACGAACCAAGCTCTGCTGGTTGCTGGTGCTCTGGGAGGGAACAGCCTGCCTCCTCTGGCTCCCTGCTCGGCTTGCCCTCTCCCGCCACCCGCGCCGCATTCTGGAGCTCTGCGGGCTGCCATCTTGTAGATCTTGCCCTTCCTGTCACTTGCCCTTAGAGCTGATTGCACTGCCTCTTCATCCGGGAATCTTCCTGTCTCCCTCTGCCCAGGAGACTCCCTTCCTTTGGGTACCAGGGGCCTTGATTTTCTGGGACGACCACCTCCCAAACTAAGCCCATCCACCCCCCAAACCTGCTTCCCCTCTTTCAGGGCAGTCGGGCCTCTCCAGCTAAGCAGCCCCTCCAGCCAGACTTGACCTTCACCCTGCCTCCTCTCAGCCCTCCTCCATCACAAAAAGTCATCACCAAGTCCCCCCTCAGTTCTGCCTCCTCAGCCTCTCCCAGATCCGTCCACCCTTCTCCTTCCCTGTTGCTGCTGATTTGGTCCTGGCCACC